>BJCM01167453.1:0-31715 GCA_018326385.1 Flaveria bidentis | reverse complement strand
ATATGAAAATACTCTTTTTATGAAAACTTCATCTCTTTATACATGAGCACGCATTAACTATACAATCAAGTAATGCTTTTCTCTTTAATGTATGCATTGTTTACTCTGTACTCTTTTATCTTTATATTTCACTGTCTATGTGGACCAATAAGCAATACCCTAAACTATGTGCGCAGGGGAAATGGTGTTGGGCCCTCTGTTCCCAAAAGGGGCTCTACATACTGTATACAAGGCTGGCCCAGACACCTAGGGTATGCTGCAAAGGTCCGCCAATCTCAATTGACTGGCCCCGTGTGCATCTGAAGGTAGCTAACCCGCATCACAGTTGAGCTAACGACCTCATGGTCGTGTCCATCCTATAAGCTTGCAAGACTTGTTAATATTTTAAATTAAGTTCCACTTCTCTTATTTATTACTCTTTCACTTTATTATTAGTAATACTTTACGTTACAATAATAAACACACCACGTAAAGTCACATACTAATAATAATAATAATAACAATAATAATAATAATAAAGAACACTCATAAAGCAACCATAATAATGCATGAAACCCAACATTAAAAACCCTAGTCAAACCTCGGTCAAAACTCTAAAAGCACAGACTCCCAAAAATTCTGTAATAAATTCTAAGTGTTAGGCGCTTTGACACTATTTGGGCGCATGGGCCCTGTTTGGAGGTTTTATCACTATGCAGGCGCATCAGTCAACACTTAACCTTTCAACACTTGGCGCATGAGCTCTTTCAGGCGTATGGATACTATTCGGGCGTATGGTCCATTCGGACGCATGGTCACTTAGGCGTATGGACACTTAGGCGCATGGACACCTAGACGCATGGGCACTATTAGGGCGCATGGCCCTACACTTAGTTGTCTGCTTACAAATTCTAAGCGCATGGACCACTGTTCAGGCGCATGAGTTACACTTAACATTTCTAAGGCATTTTCGGGCGTATGGGCCTTATTTAGGCGCATGAACTCTCTGCTTAACATGTTTCTAGGATATTTTCGAACCCAAACATCAAGCCTAATTGTTCTAAGCTTACCAAGGCTATTCTAAGCATGAAAAAATTATAAGCATATAAGAAACATCATCAAGATGCATAATACATACGGGTATACATACATAAACATTGTAAAATCGTTTAAATACATTTTCAGCCACAAGAAGAGTTTAAAACAAGTAAAACAAGGGTCTAGAAACTCACCTGGTGCAACTTTGGGTGTATCTTCCTTCTAACCCTTATGCAAATGAGTTCAAACACCTAAAAACCACCGAACACACACACACACGAGCACACATATGAGCACACACACAAACACATAAGCACATAAGCATATAACCGAGACAAAACCCGTCATGAACACTTACTAATCCCGAAATCTTACCTTGAATTCAATCCTCTTCTTCTTCTTCTTCTTCTTCAACCGAGAGTTGTTTCTGCTCTCTCTCTCTAGAACCAATGAAATGGTGAAAAGGAACATGGTGTGGGCGGCCATGTTGCTTTTGTACCAACTTTTATTCTTTTTGTCCTTTTGACACTTTTAACCCATCAACTTGGGTAAAATTGCATTTTCTTCTTTTATTCTTCATTTCTTATTCTTCTTTTAAAGAATATCCGGGTGTTACATTTAGACAATAAATAAGACATAGTTACAAATGAATGAGATCCATTCATATCAAGTAAATACGTGTCTTTGTCTCTTGGAGTTCTTAATAAGATCCATTAATCAGGAATTACAAATCCAGGTTTTAGAAATAGACATTCATTATCAGTGAAGTGTGTTGAATACCATTTGTCACAAATTTAAGACACTTAACAAATTATGTTTTTGTTCCTCTACAAAATTGGCATTTTCAAAGCTTAACACACCATTTGAAAGTGTACATTTCTATGAAATTTTACCACCTTTATCTCCAGCAAATATAACATGTCATTTGCTGTAAGGTTTTATGTTATGTAATAGTGATATATTACAAGTCCTATGCTTTGAACATCCATTGTCAACGTGTCAAACACAAATGAATGATTTATTCAATTTTAGGAACCCAAGCCATGGTTGACTTGACTATACCATTTTCTTCCAAATATGATACAGATTTCAATAGCATAACTTTTTTATCATTAAAGATATAATCTTCAACAATATCAGGTTTTGGTTGAGTTGTTTTAATTTTCCATTTTTGAATTCGTTTGATCAGATTTGTAACCAATTTCTTAAAAGTAGTTTGTGCGAGATGAATTGCCATCATTGAGATGTAAAGATTTATTGTTTGTATATTCTTTTTGCAAATTTGTATTTGTTTGAATACTTTTGTTATTAGTAAAAGAGTTTGAGTTACTAAAATTCCTTTTAAATTTGGTATTAAGAAATAATTGTTTTCTATTATTTGCAATAGAGTTGTGAAATCTTTGTTTACTTGTCAGTTGACGCTGGTGATGACAATTTATAGCCATGTGATTGGCTTTCCACACACATAATAACCTTTATTATGATACACATTTTGCTCTGGAGTAGGTTTCTCAAACTATTGATGATAACATCCACTGTTATCATAGAATCTTGCGTTAGTATTTCTTTGGCTAATAGATTCTTTAACAGTCTCTCATTTTCCTTTTTCATTGTGAATTGTACTAATAGAATGATTCTCTTCTGAGACTATCGTGGCTTTAAGTTAGCTTTATCCTTGTGAATGGAACGTACCGGAGTAAGACAAGTTTTTTTGTACCTGATCTACACACATCTTGTTTCACAGAGTTAGAAATTATATATTTGAAACCTCACGTTCGGTATCGTAGATGTACATCTGTAAGAAACGTGGTTGCTCACCTGGGGAAGGGCAAAATGAAACGATATGATGACAAATCTGACGACTAACTTTAAACACGTATGGTCCAGGTCGTACATTTACAGATTCATCAACCTTGGCACCAAAAGAGGTTATAGCAAACATGGAATTATAGGCACGGACATTATCGCGAAAATGATCATTTTCAAAAGAGATTTTTAATGCTGTCAGGGGGTTCTTTAAAAGGCTGCAACCTCACACTGCCACCTCGACGACACTTATTATATGCGGGCCTCCTAGAAATAGGGGAGGACTTGAGACGTTCTTCAAACCAAAACAATGCACCACAGTGCTCACAAACCTTATTACAATCGCCAATGTCAAGATAAGTAGGGGCAGTCAATAAAGGAGGCGATGATACTAAAAGGGAAGTTATGTTGGATGGTGTGCATGGATGACCAGTTCCAACAGATTCCGACGATTCAGCATAAGAACGATTAAGACGGGCTCTCTTAGACAAAATTGCGCGATGTTTAGACGAAAGATGATTTGAGAGGCCTACAACATTGGGAGACGACATAGAGCACAAATTGAGTCCATCAGAGGCAAAAGGAACCCAATCCCTATCACTAGGTGCAGTTTCAGATTGAACATCCATATAGACACTACTTTTTTAAACAAAAGGAATAGGAGTTGCTACGTACATGACCTATTCAGGCCCATGTATAACAAAAAATAACAATCTTCTAACATGGCTTTCTAAGAATAGATCAATTCAAAACACTTCAAAAACACATGTTACTACACTCACAAGCAAACAACCATGAATCGTAAACGCTATATTTGCAACCAGTACCTTTTAGGCTTCGGGAAAAAAACATGTCCAGTTCAAACGGAAGTCATTTATAATTTTATTCACAAGAACAAAAAGAAATATAGTAATCTTTGGCACTAAAGCAAATAGATGCATCCAGATACAATACTAACATAAAATAGATAAAACTTACCTTATAACGCTATATCTTTTGATAACCACTACCTACACAACCCGAAAGGAAAAGAAAGACCCAAACATCATGCGGTGAGTAATGGTGCTACCTAAACACAGTAAATGCCTGTTTAGGAGTTGCTACCTACATGTCACATTCAAAAACACATGTTACTACACTCACAAGCAAACAATTTCAAACGGAAGTCATTTATAGTTTTATTCACAAGAACCATAAAAATTACAGTAACCTATGACACTAAAGCAAATAGATGTACCCAAACACAATATTAACATAAAATAGATAAAACTTACCTTATAGCGCCCTATCTTTCAATAAACACTACCAACACAACTTGCAAGGAAAAGAAAGACCCAAACAAAATAAGATGTGTAATGGTGCTACGTAAGCACAGGAAATGCCCGTTTAAAACAACAGTCATGCCAAAACAACAACCTACTAACACACAAAGCATACAGAAGTACTACACAAAGTGTAGAGGAACACATGATACATAAAAAGACAATAAGATAATTCTAAATTTCGACAGCAAAAATAGCTTAATACCTAAGCTTTTGAATCAATTATTTCTGTGAAACTTAAACTCCTTTAAGTTAAACAATTCATGTAAACTAAAATGGTTAGCTTCAGTATATAACAAAAATGAATTTTGAGTATAGAATTAAAAATAATTATTTCTAGAAGTTTAAGAAAACTTTAAGTTGATCAACCAATCCCTAAGCACATTCTAGGCTACATTATTTTTAAGATAAAGGGAAAAGCCAACGAAAGGCTAGTAATTGCATTAATAAACATAGGATAGCTCAACATGAACATGATATATAAGAAGACAATAAATAGCTGAACACCGAAGTTTTGAAATCAAATATTTCTATAGAATTCACATGACATCTGATTATAGAAAATTGGAAAATCCATATGGCTTTGCAGCATATTACCATATATACCAGATCACAACAGTAACCTACTCCCAATTTTTTCCTATTTTTTTCTTTAAGTTGTTTCAAGTTGTCTTTTTTACTTGGGAACTACAGCTTCTCTGAAACATTTCTTGTAAGAAACCCACATGATTTCTGGTAGATTGCTAGCTATTTGATTCATCCTATATCATTTTGAATAGAAGAAATCATGCAAATTCTGTTTGCAAGGCAATACATCTCAGGGTGGGTGTCTTTTTTTTGCTTTATTTGAAAATCTTGATTTGTAGAGAGTTAGCAACATAATAAGCGTAAAATGAATGAAACGTAAGGAAAACCTAAAGAGTCAACTGAGGACAAACCTTAAGCTCCTAGACCAAAAGAAAAGAGTATGCAATGAGGCCTCTTCATCACCGTGAAACTACAACCTGAAAATAGAAGTAAGCAAGACTCGCAATCAAAATATTATCACAAGTATATGTAAACAAGATGTCTTACAAAACATTCATGACGTTCAAATCCAAGATTATATTTGGTACATTGAATTTCTTAAGGTTTCTTGCATCAATATATTATCATAAGTATATGTAAATAAGATATCTTACAAAACATTCATTAAGATTATATTTGGTACATTGAATTTCTTAAGGTTTCTTGCACATATATAATTTAAGCAACGTCAGCATCAAGATTCATCAAACAACAGCAAAGACCACATACATGCAATAAAAGAAGCAAAGACCACATACATTTCATCAACATGCAACTCCAGGAACATCAAGATTCATCAAACAACAACTCCAGGAACATCAATATGCAATAAAAGAAGCAAAGACCACATTACATTTCACCGAACACCTCACAGGTGAAACAAATAAACCTTTGTTTAATGCATCACAAGACAAACCTTATGATCAGGCATTCTATTGTGTCAGCAAAATATGTTCAATCCATCATTCTATTATAATGATCAAACATACTTTAGTTGTATGAACGTGGATATGAACCAGAAAAATGCCAATATACTGAAATTATTATCAAACCAAAGTATATAAACACATAAAAGAAGAACAAAACACCACAAACATTTTATCAAACACCTGGCATGCAAAATCGATCAACCCAAAACCTAAGCAAGCAGAATATAAAAAAGACGCAGATGCCACAAAAAACCCAAATCAACGACTACGAGGCCAAATTCCAGCCAACACCCAAGTTATCAAATAGAATGTTGTAACTACCAAACACAAAACATAGGAAAAAAACACTGCCAAAATCACACACAAAAGAAGAACAAAACACCACAACAAATTACCGTTGAAGCGAAGCAGAGAAAACAATAGAAATTGACGATGGTCAGAAAAGCATGTAGTCTCTTAAGTGCTTTCAGCAGACTTGTAATTACAAAAGGTAGGTGGCATCATAAAGAAGAAACACGTGTGTATGTTAATATGAGTTGTAAGCTCAGCTTGAATGGTAGTAAATCTCTGTACATGCAGATGGGTTTTGTAACATTATATAATGTTGAATCGATTTCTTCATAATGTTAAAGACCACAATCTAGGAGTAACAACTTGAAGAAGCCACATATACAGTTTCGGTGTGGAAGTGCACATTGTATGTTGTTTCTTGCGTTGCCAAAAAATCAATTTGTTAAATAGAATTGACATCCATCTATAGTAGATTTTCTATCCAAACTATTTTTATTATAATCACTGTTAGTATAAACAAATAAATAATACATTATCCAAATTGGATTAAAATGAGCTAATACCTGCATTATTTAAAGAGGGACGATTAAATTTGTTAAACAACGATTCATAATCATACAACTAAGTATGAGTTGATCTTGTATTAGTTTTGTTAGACTCATACTAATCGATATTCAATGATTCAATAGTTTGTTTTGTTCATTTGTTATAAACCAAATATGCTACTTTGTTAGCTGAATAACCTACAAAATAACAATCATCAACCTTTTCATCAAAATTTGGTTTTAGTCGGTTATGTAACAAAATTCAACAATCAAAGGCTTTAAAATATTTAACTTTAGATTTATATTTAAATATTACTTCTTAAGGGGTTGTTTTTGTTCTATATTGATTATTACATGATTCTAAATAGAACTTACATTGTTAACTTCTTCTGCACAAAAGAATAAAGGTAATTTATTAGTAGAAAGCATCATTCGAGCAACTTCAATCAAGGTTTTGTTTTGTTTTTCAGCAACTGCATTTTATTATGTACTATCTGCTATGCTATACTATCTTGCTATTCCTTTAGAATCACAAAAATCATTCACCACCCGATTGCATATTTAGTTCTATTATCACTCCGGATGTACTTTATCTTTTTATTAATTTGATTTTCCACAAGAGTCATGAACTCAATAAGCTAGTGAGGAGTTTCATCCTTAGATGCTAAAAAGAAAATCTATTTGAATCTAGAAAATTCATTAGTAACAACTCTTAAATATGATCGACATCCAAAACATAAAACACCTACTGGACCAAAAAGATCCATGTGTAAAAATTGTAAGACATAGTCAATAGAGTTGTGCATAATTGGTCAGTGAGGAAGTTTGTGTTGTTTACCTATGAAACATGGTAGACAATGTTCAACAAGTTGATATACCTTCATAGGTAAAGCCACAACATGATTCCTTCTAACCAACTTATTCATGGTTTTAAGATTGACATGTCGTTAGTGATGATGCGATGACATGCACTCATTCTCCGAGGCTTTGGATAACTAGCATGATGTTGTCATCAAATAAGATGAACAATGCATATCCAAAACATATGTATAATTGTCTCTTGGAGTCCGCAACAAGATGCATTCATAAAGTATGAAAAATCCTAGTTTAATGATCAAGCACTCTTTTGTAGTGAAATGTGTAGAATATTTTTTATCATAGTTTTAAGAAACACTTATAGATTGTGTTTGAGTTCTTCAACATAGCTCATATCTTCAAAACTCAACAAGTCATTTATAACAATTTATTTCATTAAAATCTTCACTCCTTTTATCTCCAGCAAAATAACATGTCCACTATTGTAAGGTTGAACATTATGCAATAGTGAAATGATTTCCGTCATATGCCTAGAACAACCACTATTGATGTGCCATAAGTTGTCGATAGTCCTTCTTGTTGTCGATAGAAAAACCACTTAATCAATTAGATTTAGGGACCCAAGCAAGGTAGATTATAGGTTCACAGAACAACCACTATTATCTATGTATTTGATAGATTATAAATTTATATCACAGTTAGCAACAATCAATTTATCTTTTGCCATATGAAAAGTAGAACATTGAACCTTAATTTTCCACATGTAAATTGGTTTTATAAAGTGTCTTACATTTTCTTTTGATTTTACTGTGTTTGCCATGGATTTGGAATTTATTGTATTAACATTTTTCACTTTGTTAACAACATTTGATATTAGAATTATTTGGAAAATATGATATCTTTATATGATGAAAATTAGTAGGACTAACACATGCTTTCTTTTGGAATGTATTGGAGTTAGACTAAAATTTTGTGAAAATTTATTTTCTATTATTTAAAATAGAATTATTAAATTGTTGTTAACTTGGTGATATATGTCGATGAATACAGTTACTAGACATGCAATTTGGCTTTTCACATATAAAACAACTTCTTTTTGTTGGAAACCAAAAATGATCTAAATGATCAAATATCACTTTCTGTGAGCGAGTCATATAGTGACATCATTTTTATTTGATTGACTCATTCTCATTGTTTTATAAAACTATTTATGACAACCACCAAAGGTGTCATAGAATCCGACTTTAGTATCTCTTTGCCCTTCTGATTCTTGTATAGACTTTTTGTTTTCCTCTTTGAGTTTTAGCTTTTCATATATGATCGAGAGACTTGACCCTTGCTCTGTGAACCTAGATCTTTTGAAAATGAGGCATGATATGTTCTTGGAATCCCTGTGGGAAAGACACTGGAAATTGAACAGTCTTTGTGACACATGTGCTAGATACATCTTGTTTTAGAAAGATAGTATTAAGAGAGTTTATTTTTAAGGAATTGAGTGTTCGAATATTTTAAAATATTTACTTCCTTGTCTCTTGTGCCCTTAGAAACAAATCTCTTCATAAATCCCCTTTTTAAGTTAGATGTTGTTTAATTCATTTGTTTAAACTATGTTTTATTGTCACTGTGCTGAATTTATGATTTTAATTTTTTAGATTTAGGTAAGGGTTTTGAACAACTTTTTTCACATCAAAAATAACATTTTTTTTATTCAAAGTAGGTGACGATGTACAATCAGAATCCTTTCCAATATATTTTGTTATTTTTATTAACTTCAAAACCTATCTCATCATCAATTTCCTAATCTTCTACCACCCTATCTATCTTTAAATTTTCTTCAGAAATATTAACATCTGTTGTTGTACTTTTAGTTTTTTATAAGAGGATCAATAGTCCAAGATATGTGTAATCATGATTAAATGAAAGACTATTTTAGTAAATCCAACACCACTGTTTTCACCATTAATATTTGTGTCATATAGATTTGATAATCCCTTCAATAATGATTGATAAAAGTTCAAATTTCTCAATAGTAAGCTTAGCGGAAGCAAGTTCATTGTTAAGTGTGTTGATTTCCAACGCTAGCTCATCATTTCTTTTGGCTAAATCATTTTTACCATGTTCTTTATCATGTTAATTTAAAATTGATAGAGAATTTTACTAGGACCATCTACTTTTTACTTAAATTTATTTTCATCTAATCTATATATTCTTGTTTGATATTGATGTTTCTCAACTTTTAAATTCAAATTTTCATTATGTGCTTAGTATTTTTCAAATTTCTCAACACAATCAATGGTATATAGATTATTATATGCCCAATTGTTTGTTGTGGATGATTTAGTAACATCCAGACCTTCTTAGATCATAAATGCCTTCAACGCCTTCTCTTATTTCATCACTCTTTCCTGTGCTAGTGCTGGAGAAATCTCAAAAACAACTTTAACCGTTTCATGATAAAGAATACTTGCTACAGTAGCCTCAACAGCATATTGAACACCTTCATCTTTTAAAATGTATGATAAAATAATCTTAATAGCAGTTTCAACAATTTCAGCTTCTACCTCTTCTTGCTCAAACTCTCCTTCTTTAACCACTTCCTCACTCACTTACACATTCTCAACTTCAATCTCTTCAACCCTTTCAAAAAAGGTTTCTTCAAATTTAACCTCTGAGCTTTCTTCAAATGCCCCCTCAAGCAAATCAGCAGCAAACACAAACTTAGCAAACAAATCTTAGATTTTTTCACTCTTACTTTCTTAATTTCAGTAAACAAAGATGTGGAGATCTTTAGATCAAGTATCTCCATTTGATCTGGCTAATCATATTTAGCATTTGCTTAAGAAACTGATGCTTTGTTATTGCTTAACGATCCACATTTTCATTCTTTGTTTCCACCTTAACAGTCACCATCTTCTTTTTGTTGAAGGCTAAACTAAATTAGTGTATATATATGTTATTATAAGTTTAGTGTGACAATCGTATAGTTATGTTTAGTATAGGTAAGTTAGTTATTGCTTGGTGGTTAAGTAATCCGGTTAGGACCCGTGGATAACCCGCCAAGTTTGTACCTATAAATACCATGTAAACCCTCATTTGTAAGATGATGATCGAATGAATAGCAAGTTTCTGTAAATTCCCTTTTTCATCGTCCTTCAATTGGTATCAGAGCGTTACGCTCTTGGGAAAGAAAGAAGAAGAAATCGTGTAAAGAAACCTTTGGTTCTAAGAATTCACGAAGAACAGTCGATCAAATCCATCCTCTGCTTTGCGAGAAAGGAATAGAGATACGAGTTTGGAACCACATCAACAACGACGTGACTGTTTGTTGATTTAGATTTGATCACCATCTTCATTCGATTTCACAAAGAACACCGATTGTGTTTCACTCTGTTTTGTGCATAGGAACAGAGACGCAGACTACAAATTGAAACGATATATGAGAAACATCTTGTTGTTTCAGATATCATCGCCATCATCAATTAATCATAGGAGATCAATTGATTTAGAAACCCAGAAACGGTTATTGAGAAACCGATCGGAGATTTTTAAGAAAAATCCGACGACTCCGAGACGTCTATAATCAGAACAAGAAATCAAGATTCAAGAACTACGATTCAATCCGATTCCCTCAACGCTTTCAAGAATTAATTTTGGAAGATCGATTTCAAAAACGTTCTCAAAATCAAAAAGAAAAGTATCGATAAGGATTTCTTTTATTCCCGAACCCGTTCAAGCGAAAAAAAACGAAACCATTTTGGGTTCTTAATCAGGTATTCGATCATTAGTAAGACGATTCCAAAGTGACACAGTAGAAGATTCAACAATTGGAAAGGCCTACAAAATCAATTTGTTGTGGTCAGACGATTGCAAGGACGATATCATTGAATTTGTTTTGTCAATTTTTTTTAAAAGTAACAATAGTTTTTTTTAGAAAGAAAATTTAATTTGGAATATTATATTTTACTTTAAAAATATAAGTCATAAGGTTATTTGACTTTAATTTTTGGAGGATTCATGTTTCATGAACATTTTTTATATAATTTTAAAATAACTATAATTTTAATATTCTAAATAAAAAACAAATTTAGCAAGTCAAAATTATTGACAATTCTTCAATAATTAGCAAGTCAAAAAATCGAACCTTTGTGGTTCACATAGCAAGCAAGAATCGAACTTTTGTGGTTCACATAGCAAGATAAATTGGGTCACAAAAATTCGAATAGCAAGTAGCAAGATACTCCGAGCCTTTTGTGGTTCGTTAAGAAAAGCAAGTAGCAAGTGACTCCGAGACTTCGTGACTCGTTGAGTATAGCAAATTAGTGCATAAAAACATGATTAGCAAGTGGGTTAGGAGCACATAAAACCTGATTAGCAAGTAGGTCAGGAACACAAAGCCCCGATTAGCAAGTTGGTTGGGAGCGAAGAAAATTTGGTTAGCAAGTTGGCCAAAAGCAAGTTATAGCAAGTATCAAGAAAGCAAGATGATTCATTATTGAATCAATTAGCAAGAAACAAAGTTTAAGCAAGTAAGGAAAGAATAAGCAAATCAAAAGCAAGATAGGAAAGAAAAGATTGAAGAAGATTAAGCAAGAAAACATGGCAGAAAAATCAGCAAGTACATCGACACCAATAGATGAGCAAGGGAACATACCACTCCAATGTCCCAAATTAACCGAGTCAAACTACACCTCATGGGCACTTTTAATGGAAACGATCTTAAAGGAATATGGTCTTTGGGAAACAATTGATGATAAAGGAGATGTAGATGAAAAAAAAGTACATACCACAAAAGCAATGATCTTCCAAACACTACCCGAAGATATATTAATGCAAGTTGCACAAAATGCAAAAGAAGTTTGGGAATCAATTAAAGTTCGACACCTTGGAGCAAATCTAGTTCAAAAGGCACGTCTAGAAACCTTAAGAAACGAGTTAGAGATGTTAAAGATGAAAGAAAATGAAAGTGTAAGTAACTTCGCAAGCAAGTTAAGCAGCATAAGAGCCAAATTCAAAAGTCTTGGCACTACTCTTAAAGATAAAATAATCGTAAGGAAGTTACTTAACTCCGTTCCTAAGAAGTTTCTACCAATAATGGCATCTATGGAGCAATATTCAGAATTAGACAAAATGTCATTTGAAGAAACCGTAGGAAGAATAACAACATTTGAGGAACGCCTCAAAAGTCATGATGAAGTAGAAAAAAATCATCAAAACAAACTCCTCATGGCAAACTCAAGTAACCATTTAGAAAGTTGGCATCATGGTAAAGCACGTGGCAATAAAAACCAAGCAAAAGGATGAGCAAGAAGCTTTGACAAAAGAGAAAGAAGACCCGAAAGAAGCACGAGCCAAGAGAGTCAAGAAAACAAAGACAAGAGTAAGTTTAGGTGTTATGATTGTGGAAGACTTGGACATTTCGCAAACAAATGCACCAAATGGAAAGACAAAAAGAAAGAAAAGAATGTGCAAGAATCCCTTCTCATTTATGAAGAAGATGATCCAATCCTACTATGAAGCATGAAAGGATAAATCAAAATTAAGGGGGAGAACAAAACAAAAGAGGAAGCTCATCTTATTCAATGCAAGGAAGATGAACCTATGCTATTATGAAGTGGAAAGATGAAGACTTTCTCAACCTTAATTTAGTTTAAGGGGGAGTGTTGAAGGTTAAACTAAATTAGTGTATATATATGTTATTATAAGTTTAGTGTGACAATTGTATAATTATGTTTAGTATAGGTAAGTTAGTTATTGCTTGGTGGTTAAGTAACCCGGTTAGGACCCGTGGATAACCCGTCAAGTTTGTACCTATAAATACCATGTAAACCCTCATTTGTAATATGATGATTGAATGAATATCAAGTTTCTATAAATTCCCTTTTTCATCATCCTTCACTTTCCACCTTCGAATTGAGTTAACTTTGGTTTTGTGCATTCCCTAAGTAAATGCCCAGGTTTGTCATAGTTACTACATCTGAGTTTACACTTATCAAAATCCAGTCTTGCTTGTATTGGTTAGACCAAACATCTTTCTATTAGTTCTTCTAGCAAAGTTTTTGGCTCTATAAACAAGCATATCCATCTGGTGTTTGATGTCATTCTTTTCTACATCAACAGGATTAACTTGCTGCTGATCATCAACTAAGACATTAGGAGCACACAACCTTCCAGCTATAAAGGCTTCATAACATGATATGAAAGTTATAAACAAAGCTAAATATTTTTCAGCAGTTTGAACTATGTGCTTTAAAAGATTGGAATCTGTTTTGCAACCTAAGCTTGATGAATACTTTACTGAGAAAATGAATACTGAACTTGGTTTGGAGTTGTATAATGATACATTATGGGTTCTTTATTTCCAAAAAAGATTAGATCACATGATTGCTATTGTTGACTCATTTGTGTGTAACTGATTTAATAATTTTATTGTTTGCCATTTTAGCATACAGATAGCTTCAGGACCCATAGAGTTTAGATGAGTTGCAGCTCTCTATTTATCCTTCATACCATAGGACTTGATAATAGAAATCAGATTACTAAGAGACAACGTGAATAAGTCTTTGGTCCTCTTTATTGATGTATAGGTGTTGTTCCAACTATATGTTAGTGAGTGAAGAAACTTCTTGTTAATAGCAATGTTCTCCAAAGTAATTCTAGCACTTTTTATTATTGTGACTAGCTTGACAAATCTAGCAGTCTAAGCTTTTAAAGTTACTTCGATGACATTGTTAAGCATGTTGAATACTTGATTAAGAATATCTTTCTTGCTTTATCTCATGTCTTTATTCCCCCTGACTTGTGCTTCATGAGCATCCTAGAGAACCTTATCTCCTTTGAATTCTTTATAATTAGAAATCTCATTAGATAATGCCATCGTGATTGCAAGTTATGCTTTGTCATTGAGCTCAAATCTAATCATATCCTCTTCATCCCACAAATGCTCTCCCTTTTTGACCTTTTCATATTTCTCATTCTTGTACATTGGTATAAGGTCAATACATGATTTACCTTCACATATGGGGTTCAGTATAAATGACATCGTTTTCAAACTGATAAGCCCAATCAACATAGTCCGTCTTCATTCGATAGTCTTAGAGATTTAGTATGTGTTCGAATCTTAGTGTGTAAGCTCAATACAACTGTAATATTCTTGATGTTTGAGTTAGCGTCCATTTCCGGATTTTGAATTGGACTTTACAAATTTCAAAAAAAATTCAAAGTATTCACTAACTTCTCACATGACATCTTAAATTATCACTCGAAAACTTGCAAAAAAAACTATCTTTTGCGAAATGTGATACTTCTCGCGAGAAAACTTTTCAAAAATAACTGTCTTTTGCGAAAGTCAATACTTTCACGTGAAAACATGAAGTTTTCATGTTCATCATTTTTTGAAAAATTTCCGTATGCTGAATTCAACAAAATTTTCAATTTTCTTTTCCTAAAGTGACTAGAAATAGTATTAGAGCTTAATTGATGTTAGTTAAGTTCAAAAGTGCACCTAATTATCTTTAAATTGATTCAGTTAGTCCATTTTTCAACTTAATCTTTCTTAATGATAATTCCACACTTTCTTCGAGCATTTTATAGCTTCAATTATAACCACAAAAGCTCAAATCCTTGTATGTTCTTCAATTATGAGCTTCAATTATAACCAAAATCGATCAATACCAATTGTAAGATCTAGTAAAATCACAAATTGATCGATCTCAGTCCATCCAATGAGGAAAGAATGATGATTGGATTAGTTAACAAGCTCACACAAGACAAAATCAAATGAACAATAAGGTAAATAAAGTTTTCTCTTGATTCCACTATTTCATATAAAGCTTATAAAACTAGAATTTGTTCAAATGCTTCAACTAACAAAGAAAAACATCTATATCTATATATATCTATATATATATATATATATATTATCTACATGTTCTCACGCAAAAACTTCTAAACAACAAAATGTTTTCGAGCGGAAACTACAAATTCTCGCACGAATTCTTAAAGTTCTCGAATATAGTTGAATTTGATCTCTCGAGCATCTTAGTTTGACCTCTAGGGAGAAACTTGAAAATACAACAAAAAGATTGTTGATCATAGGGTAATTAGTATACTAAAAAATATCAAAAAGATTTTTGGTTTGATGTAAATTTTAAACTTGAATTTTCTTCTATAAACAGAAAATGATTTTGATTTGAATTTATTACAGCCCAAGGCTTAATAATAAACTGATTTGGATTTTGTTTGATATTTTATAGTCTCTAATTTCAAGAATGAAAAGTAACATTGTAAGGTTATATTAGAAAGGCTGATGCAACCAAGCAACCAAAGAGCTTCCAGCATGCATGCATCGATGAACAAGGTAGAAGTTACTTCGAAGTTTACACTCTTCAGAGAAAAATATTCTAAATGTAACATCTTCCAAAGTCAAAGACTAAATCTTTTGAAGCCAAAGACCAAATCTTTTGAAGTCAATGATGAAGTCTTCCGAAGCTTCAAAGACAAAGTCTTCCAAAGCCAATGAAATGAAGACCGATTTCTTCTCAAGATGGAGAATACATGATTTCTCTGATCAACTTTTGCATAAAGTTGACCCACTTTCTGCTGCAACTCTAAAGACTCACCAACCTATGTAAGTTGGTGAAAAGGTCCATGCTTTGAAAATTGTAGATTAAGGTTTAGAGTCTATAACTTTTTACTATGTACCTTTTATCCTTTTTGTAATATATTAGGATATGAGCTATGACATGTCATAGTCATAGTCATAAGTCAGAACGCAATCTGCCTTTTGACTATAAATTGATCTTTTTGTCTAGATTAGTGTTTCTATCTTGCTTTCAAAGTATAGACATTTGTAGGATCTAGTATAAAGTATCTCAGTTTCTTGTATTTTATCCTATGCTTTGTAACATTTATAAAAGAACTTAAGAGAAATATACAATATTCTTGAAAACCAGTTCTTTTGTTTTGTCTCATTACTTGCTTGTGTTCTTAGTATCATCTATACAAACGTAGTTTATTACTTGATCTGTTAAGTGTTCTAACACTCTCCTCATTGTGAAACTGATTGTTTTGACTACCCTTAACTAGTCCTGCAATTGGTATCAGAGATTTTTAGGCTCCTGATTGTAAGAGGTCACCATCTTAAATCGTTTCAGTTTCACAAATCATTTAACATCTCAAATAGTAGTTATCACAAAGGCTGATATCGAAACTAGTACCATGATAAAGTCTCCACTGATCAATCCTGATGAATTTGATACTTGGTGTCAAAGAATGGAAGGCTTCATTACGTCTCAAGACTGTAGGATGTGGGGATCTGTTGTCTCTGAACCTCATGTACCATTCACCTCTCCAACTGCTGGTGGTGGTGGCATGATACCAAAGAAAGTGGTTGACTACTCTAAAGAAGACCGGAAGAAGATCGATGTAGATCGGAAAGCCATGACCGCCCTCCAAACTGCTCTTCCCAACTCCATATACAAAGGCTTCAAGAAGTGCAAAACTGCTAAGCAACTATGGAATGCACTAAAGCTTATGTATGAGGGGTACACTAAAGCAAAAGAAAACAAGAAGGGCCTCTTAAAGCTACAGTTTGAGAATTTAACCTTCAATACAGGGGAAACCATGACTTAACAATACTTCAGGTATGTTGAGATTGGGGATACTCTAATGGATGTTGGAGTAACTCTTGAGAATAAGAACATTGTTAGGAAGTTCGTGTCCTCTCTTACTAGAAAATAAACACACTATTGTTTGTTAATCAAAAGAACTAAAAACCTTGAGACTCTTACTCTTACTAAGTTGTATGGTATTCTCAGTGCCTACCAAATGAAGATGAACATGCAAAATCCATCTAGTAACTCCAATAATCAATAGAGTTTAGCCTTTCATGTGGTTGTTAGGGATTGTAGAGAACCACAAGATCATCTCATTCGTTACCCTAACAACTCACAAAAGGGTCCTTTCATCACTTTCCTTGAGAGACCAAGGGAGAGCTACATCTGAGGAAGCCCATTCCAAGAGACAAACTCATCACAAGCATTTATGTCTGTTGATGAAAGCATAGACAACTTCCTCTTCACCCTTGAAGATTTGGATTGCATCCATCCAGATGATCTGGAGTACATGGAGATAGTCTAACAAATTTCTCTTCTTACTCATAGAGCCAAGAAATTCTACAAGAGGACAGGGAGGAAGTTTCCTAGAAATGTATCCAATGTAAAGCTTAGGCTGGATAAAAACAAAGTGAAGTGTTATAACTTTAACCAGATGGGACAATTTATTAGGGAGTGCAAGGCAGTAAGGACAAATGGTGGCCAAGAAAAACCCTGGTCAAACTACACTATGGGAACTCCACACACTGAAAAAGCCTAAGCAGCAAGCTGTAGTTGTTGTGAAGAAGGAGGATTTGATTGGAGTTTCCAAGTTGAAGATGCAACTCCAAACCCATCATAATGGCTAATCATAAAGAAGCCAAGGTAATGGAACATCTTTGTACCCTATAATGCATTGCTAAAGTTAATAGATATAGGTCCTATAACATAGAGATGAGATTTGATCTTGAGTTCTTAAACATATTAAAAGTTGATTTCAAAAGAGCTAAAAATGATTAGAACTTAAAATAGAAGATTTAGAAAACCATTTCCACTCTTAAGAACAAACATACCAACTACAGGACTCGAATCAAAGACCTCATCACTAAGTTAACTGAATGTCAGGATGAGCTTGTGATCAGCAAATCTAAGGCAGAGAAATGTGTTCTTGAAGAAAAGACGTTCAAGATCATGATATCCTCATACATGCATGAAAAAGTGTGTTATCAGAACAAGCAGGGACTGTGATCTAGTGAGATAGCTCCTCCACACACTCTACGATTTGTAAGAACTCCTAGGTGTGGAACTTGTTAAGATGAGTTTTCACTCATAGATCCCATTGAAGAGAAGAATGAAGAGAATATAGTGAAGGATGGATCTAAGAAGAGTGAAGAAGATCATCCTAAAAAGGGTCACTATTTTCCTGAGGAGAGGAAGAAACTAGGGAATACAAAGTCCAAGAGAAAGAAATTGATCTAAGCATCCAAAAGAAGATTTCAAATAAGGCTCAAGAGATCAAGGCCACCTTTAACTCCAAGCAAAAATAAGTATTTATCTCTACAGGGATTGAAGTGATGAAGATTGAGGATTCAACTCTGAACTCTAGTACCAAGAGTTCTAGTTCATATCCAACTCATCCCTATGAATGAAAGAAGGCTGGTCAGCTAAGTACCACTGCTACACAACCTGAACCATTCATCTTTAAGAACAAGCCTCACCCTAGGAAACTTCTTGCAGCATCTGATAAGATGAAGATGGAGATGGAGAGTGATCAAACTCATATTTCTATTCAAAAGAAGACTCTCATAAGAAAGCCAGTTGATTGTATCATGTGTGGTAGTACTTCTTATCTTGCCAAGGATTGTATCTACAATCCCAAAAGTACTATGCACATGACCAAGAAAAAGACTTCTAAGATAAAAAGAACAAAAAAACTTCGGAAGGAAATTCTTTTTCTTTCGGAAGCTCCAAAATGTAAATGAAGACCAGTGAAAACTTGCCTTCGGAAGATAATTTGATCTCGGGAGAAAGGAATACTTATGAAGCACTAAATCTTGTTATAGTTAATTCAAGATCTTTAGAAGGGTCAGACTTTAAACTTCCGAAGTTCTCAAAACTTCTGAAGTATTGAAGGTCAAGTCTAATCTTCCAAATATGGTGTGGAAGATGAAGGAAGACCAAGTGACTGAAAGTTCGCTATCAACAAGAACAAATGATCCTCAAAGTCTTAACATAGGTTCCATTACTATTTCATTGTATTCAGTCCATTTTTGACAAGCCCAAGACCAATAAGGCTTGGGTTTCCAAATGTAACTAATCTTCTCCTTTTTATGCAGGAATAGCTAAGGACCTAAAGAAATGTATGGATCATTTATAGTGGTTGTTTCGAGCACATGACAGGTAATGGCTCTTTGCTTCAAAACTTTACGAAAATTGATGGAGGGCCAGTTGCTTTTGGAGGAGATGTAGGAGGTTACATTATTGGAAGGGTAGGGTCACAAATGGTAAGCTTAGCATTGAAAACGTAAACTTTGTTAAAGAGCATGTGTATAATTTACTGAGTGTATCCCAATTTTGTGATTAGAGTCATAACATGCTTTTCACTAAGCATGAGTATATTGTTTTCAAGCCTGGGGTGGTCATTCCTTAAAAGCATATCCTTCTTACAGCCCCTAGGAAAGGGAATATGTACAAGATTGATTTCTAGGAAACATCTCCCTCAGGAGAAGTCTCTTGCTTTCTATCTAAAGAAAATAGTAAGGAGTCTTTCCTTTGGCATAAAAGAATAAACCATGTAAACTTTAAGAACATGAATAAATTTATTAAGAATGATTTGGTAACTGGGATGCTAAAAAAAGATTTTACAAGTGATGATCATTGTGTTGCATGCCTGAAGGGGAAGCAACACAAGGTGTCACATAAACCAAGGAAAAATAACTCTATCACTACTCCCCTACACTTACACATGGATCTCTTTGGCCCTACCAGTGTAATGAGTTTAAGAAGGACCTCATACTGTTTGGTGATCATAGATGACTTCACAAAATTCAATTGGGTCATTTTCCATAAAACTAAGGATGAGACTCCTAAGATCTTAAAGAAATTCATTCTAAAAATTGAGAATCAATTTGATAACAAGGTCAAAACCATAAGATATGATTAAGAAACTGAATTCTAGAACCAAATCCTTGACACATTTTATGATAAAAAGGGTATTACAAGACAATATAGAGCTCCTAGGACTCCTCAGCAAAATGGTGTTACTGAGAGGAGAAACATTACACTTATTGATGCTGCAAGAACCATGTTCTCTGCCTCTAAACTGCCTATCGCCTTCTGGGCAGAGCTATTAGCACTGCCAACTATGTTCAAAACAGAGTTTTAATGGTTTAGACTTATGGTAAGACTCCTTATGAGCTGTGGCACAAAAGGAAACCTTTTATTGCTTTTCTCAAATCATTTTGATGTCCTTACACCATCTTGAATACCAAAGATCAAATAGCTAAATTTGATGAGAAATCAGATGATGGACACTTTATTGGATACTCTTCCCAAGCTAAGGCTTATAGAGTATACAATCTCATAACTAGATTAGTTGAAGAGTCAACCAATGTGACCTTCAATGATCACACTCCTAGTGTGAAAGGTTCTAGTCCTAATTGGTTATTTGATCTTGATTTAGTTACCAATTGTTTTAACAAATCTTGTGAGAATGTTTCAGGATCCACGGAGATCTTATCAACATGAGATCCTTACCTAAGATTTGAGCTAAGATGGCCAAACAAGAATACTACTTTTGCTTTAGGGGTAACTAATCCTATAAATGGAGTTCCTATCAGCACAACCATGACAAATCCATCTAATACATCTGAGGTGCCTAAAAATTCCAGCTCAGAGGCATAAAGCTCAAATGAAGGAGCTTCAATTGTAGGAGGAAATGATAGTGGTGATAGTAATCAGTAATATCTTGATGCTGACAACCATTTCATGGAAGACAACATCAATAATGTCACACACTCATTGGATCAAGCTTCTTTTGATAAGTGTGTTAATATGGTGGGAGACACTTCATTGCTAGACCTAAACTTCACAAATTTAGATCTATCAAATCAACTTGTTATGATCCCTCAACTTAGGATCCACAAGTTACACCCCACCCAAACATCATTGGAGATGTTCATAAAAGGGTGAGATGGAAGTTAGGTTGAAGTAATGAAAGAGGAATGCTTCAATTCAAAAGACAAAAGGTTTGGAACCTATGTCCTCTTCCTCAAGGGGAGATTATCATAGGAACCAGTGGTTTTTTAGCAATAATAAGGATGATAAAGGACTTATCATAAAGAAAAAAACTAGACTAGTTGTTCAAGGGTACACACAAGAAGAAGAAATTGACTACACTAATGTCTTTACTCATGTGCCAAGAGTTGAAGCTATTAGGATATTCCTGGCTTTTGTCGCATTCAAGTATTTCAAGGTCTACCTACTTGATGACAAATGTGCTTTCTTATATAGGGTGATTCATGAAGAGGTGTATGTTAAACAACCACCTTTCTTTGTAGACCCAAATCATCCTGATTATGTTTGCAAGCTTGAGACACTATCTCAGTATCGCTGTCAGCATGGCTACAAGAGGGGTACTACATATGGAACGCTCTTCATCAAAGGAACATGGAATGGCTTAACGCTGGTTCAAGTGTATATAGATGACATTGTATTTGGGACAAATAATCTAAAGCTTTATAAAGCCTTTGAGAGGCTGATGAAGAATAGATTTGAAAGTGAGTGTCATGGGAAAACTTAATTTCTTTCTAGCAATTCAAGTGAAGAAAGTTGACAATAGCATCTTCATAAGTCAGTAAAATTATGTACAAGACATACATACAAGATTCAACATGATTAAATGTAAGGTTGTAAAGACAACCGTAGAAAGAAACCACTACCTTGGACCTGATCTTGAGGGGGAGTGTGGAGATGAACACCTTTACAGGGCTATAATTGGGTCTCTTATGTACCTCATAAGCAGTAGGCCTAAAATCATGTTTGCTACATGCGTATGTGCAAGATATCAAGCCAACCCTAAGATGTCACTACTGGTTGCAATCAAGAGGATTCTTAGATATCTCAAAGGTGCTTCTAAAGTAGGCCTTTTGAATCCAAAGAATTTTGACTTCAATCCGCATGCTTATACAGATAATGACTATAATGGTTGCAACATGACTGCAAAGTCTACATCTAGGGGATGTTAATTCTTGTCGGAAAGATAGTCTCATGGCAATACAAGAAACAATCATGTGTATCTATATTAACTTCTGAAGCTGAATGCATTGTTCTTCTAGCTGTTGTACTAAAGTGCTTTGGATTCAAAATCAAATGTTAGACTATGGATTTTACTTTAAGGAGACTCCAATCCACATAAACAACAACATTTCTATCTCTATTACAAAGAATTCTTGTGCAGCACTTAAGGACAAAACACATCAACATCAGGTGTCATCTAATTAGACATAATTTTGAAAATAGATTAATAAAACTAGTCAAAGATAACACAAATGAACAATATGCTGATTTGTTCACAAAGGCCTTTGATGAACAGAGATTTAAATATCTAGTATCAGCTATTAAGATGATTCACTTTGAGTAGATTTTCTTAAAACTTAATTCAAGACTATTTCTAAAATATGTGTGTCCTAAGTTGTCTAAACTATCACCTACATAAGCCTAGTTTACTTTGGAAGACACCTTTTTTAAATGATATTCCATAGAATTTTGAAAATTTTAAACATATATTCTTTCGGGTGACATTAATATTGTCTTTGGAAGAATATTAAGTCTTCAAATCAGATAACTTCTGATAAGAAATTCACCTTCGAAGGAAATTCTAATATATCTTCCAAAGCAAAAATATGCTTCTAAGTACTTATATGTATTTGTAGAACAATTTGCTTCAGAAAGCATTTAAGTCTTGGAAAATTTATTCCCTTAAAGAATAGAACTTCAAGTTTTAATATCTTCCACCAAATATGTCTCTGAAAAGAAAATACTTGAGTATTTTTCTTCCAAAGCAAATTTTCATAAATCTAAGGAATATCTTCTGAAGTCAAAATTGGCTTCGGAAGTTTTATACGAAGACAAAATACCTTCGGAATATTTTTGACTTCTAAGAATACTACCTTTTGGGCATCTTTTTGAGGTGGGACTAACATTTGGATTTCAAAGTTTATCCTTTTGCATTAACTTTCTCTCAAATCCATTTCATATATATATACACCCAACGGTTCCCCTCTCTTTCACTATCTTCTTCATTTGCAAATTCTCTAACCTAAATTCACCCACAAACCGACATTTTTCTTACCTTCCTTCATAACAAAGCTACGTCAAATGGCCAACCTTGATCGCAGAATCCAACCTGATTTCTTCGTGGACCTTCACAAGCAACATAATCAAGTTGCTATGTTGGACTTTAAGAAAGATTCAGGTTTCTCAGAGGTTTGTTGTTTTCTTACTCTATCCAACTACTTCACCTCCCTCACCATAGATCCTCCACTCTATGAGTATTATCTATTGGAATTCTGGAGGACCTACAAAGAGGTCACCATAGTTGGGGAAAATGCACTACCTGCCATAGTGCAGGGGAGGACAATCTTCATCACTCCAACCGTAATAAACACTCATCTCTGGTGGATGATATAGAAGGTGATTTGCCCTTCCCCAAATCTTACATTAACAAGTCCTTTCGATAGATGGGCTATGCAGGTGACTTCCTAGTGAGAACCTTTCAGGAAAGGGAAGGTCTCCTCTCAATGGAAGTACCTCCTCCATGTTTTCATTCACAGCGTATCTAACAAGCATGGAGGATGGGACCAGTTTCCTAAAGACCTTTCTTTTATAATCCATGGGATGGTTCAAGGGGTCAATTTTAGGTATTCACAATTTGTATATACGAATTTACTTGCACACTTGGACTCCTTAGAATATTACATGTTCTCTAGATATGTCCAACACATTCTCAATTTTGAACTAGGCTCATAGTTAAAGGGAATAGGTAATGTTCTAAAATTGGTACAGATGAAGCTTGGAATCTTTAAGTCAATGAGAAAGGCTATTGTGGGCTTCTCACGGGTAGAAACAACCCTTGTTCTAAAAATGTTAGAGCTCATTGCTCAAGATGGCAACCTAGCAGCACCATCTAGTGTTGAACCCACACCTTATACTTTATAAAACCCCACACATCCACAAATAACCATCACATACCAAAGAAAATCCAAACTAACCCCTACACAAGCTACTCAGCTTGTACAGGCCCCTATATCACCACATATGTAGGAGAAAGTGGACACTGGAGCTCCCATTTCTCCTGAGGAGCAAACCACTCCTATCTCACAATGATTAGTGCTTAGGTTCCTCATGCTCAGCCTAATGAGCTCACATCCCCAACAACCATAAGCGTTCATTTAGAGTCTCAAAACTCTAGTGAACAACCATCAAATGACAGTTACTATACCCAGCCTCTTGAATTAAACCAATCCATTCCCGAGCTAGAATTCTATGATGATGAAGATATGGGATTTAGTGAGTACCATGAGTCTCTCTTCTCCACCCTTGCCCAAGGAAAGATAAGTACTCCTACCTCTCCCATGTCTAGCCCACATCATCCACCTACCATCAAGGTGGATCTCTCTAAACCTATTCAGGAGGTCCACAAGGAAGAGGCTTTCACTTCAGCAAGTGATTACATCATTAAGACCTCAACCATTGCAACCCAGCTCATTAACACTTCAACTAAAGCTATCATGATGCAGGGGAAATATAGCATCCAAGAACAAAGTGTTGGTGATAAGGAAAAAGACGTGGGTCCTATTCTCTCATCCTTTAGTGATTCTCTAACGAAGATGAGGGAAACATGAGACTAAAGATGCAAAAACTGACCAAAACATGCACCTATTTAGTCTCCAAGGTTAGTCACTTAGTATCTCAAGTGACTACCTTGCAAAGAAGGGTACATGATTTTTGAGATTTCTGATCTCAAGGAAAAACTAGTTGGGAGACCTTTAAGGAGAACTCAACCAGGAACATAAAAATCTATGGATGTGATAGAGTTAACCCCCTGCTGACCTATGAAAGAGGGTGATGCTACCAAATAGGGGGAGAAAATCCAAACAATCATAGGACCTAGGAGTTCTTAACAAAGTATGGACATTGAGGATTCACCACCCTCACTTTCAATTGTCCATACTCAGCAATCTCCTCAAGTCCACAATGATGTGAACTCACTCATACAGACTTTGTTTTAGGAGGGTATTCCGAGAGCTATGCCTAACCCATCTCATCACTCAAAAAATACAATCATGGGATGTAGGCGTGACACTGATAGAAGATCTCTGGTAATCTCTAGAACTCAGGAGCAATAGGAAGTCTTCAACTTCTCCACCCTGAGAATCTATGAGAGCACCTATCTGATTGACCTTCCACTTGCCAACCCAAGTCAAAACAGGAAAGTTACAAGGTTAGCAGATAGGATTCAAGAAAGGGTTCTAGAAGAGATCAAGTGAAGATCAAGATTATATAGACAGAGGCTAGCAAGTAAGACTATTGGTCAATTGGATGTTGAGGTGGACCCTAAGATTAGCTTCGAAGGGGAAGCCTTGACCGAAGGCCTTGTAGTTGAACCTGTGGACTTTGATTTAAGAACCTCTTCAGCACCCACTACCCTTAGTGAGGCACTAGTTGGTGAAGGTGCTTCATATCCTCTCTCTGGCAAGAGCTTGACTGTTGAATAAAGCAATGAAGGCCGAAGCTCTCTCCACCCTGAGTCACCAAGGACTGTGAGTAACAAGGGAAAAAGGAAACTAACTCTTGATATGATTGAGGTGGAGGAGGATGAGAGAGGAAGAAGAAGCTAAGGGGAGAGAGTTCAAGTGGATCCCAAGGCTTCATGGAAGCTACTATAAAGGCTGCCCCTACGCCAAACACTCAACATGATGAGTTAAAGGCAGCTAGGGTAAACTACTTGGCAATGAGGAACTATAATTTGGATGAACTCATCTCTCTTCCCTTAGAACCACTTAATAAACTAGCCAACATAGAGTTATTAAAAGAGAGGAAGGAAGTAGAGGATACATAGTTTCTCCTTAAAGTTAAAGAGGAAAGAAAGCAGAAAAGGCTATACAAGCATGCCCCTACCCTCTCCCCCTTTCAAGAAAGCCCTGAGACAGAGGCTTTGACAACTGAATAACCTCAGGTAGACAAGAAAGTGGATACGCAAAATATGATCAACTACCTGAAAGCCATAAGCCTCTATCAGGCACCTGCATTTCATCCCTTATCATATGAGTATGTTGAATTTGAGTATCTTAAGCAACTAAAGCAACAAGTTATCAAAGAACAAAAGGATGCTAAGAGAAAGATGTGGGAAGAAACTGCGAAGTCAAGATCTACCAACCAAAAGAGCCAAAAGAAATTTGTTGATAGGCAAAGGATGATGAGTTTCTTGAAGCTGTATGGATTCTCCAGAAGGAGGCTTATTTACTTGCATTATACACCAATTCAAGCTCCTCCTGAAGTTGAGGTAAAGGTTGAACCAATTAAGACAACAAAACCTGGACCTAGAGCTGTATCTTAACCAACTTCATCTTCTAATCTACAGTAGGATCCTGCTCTCTCTCCTTCTAAACCTGTGAGGGAAGAGGACTCAACTCAGAGAGACACATCAAAACAACCTGCTGCCCAAGACTAGTCTTCTTAGTTAAAGACTTCAAAGAGGAGGAAAAGAATGGCCATGAAAAGTGTCTTTAAGAGAAGAAGTCAAAGTCATCCACCTTGTTAGATCATATAAGGCTGGTGCAACTAAAACTACACTTAGAAGATTTTGAGTGCAACTGAAAGAAGTCTTCCGAAGACAAAGCTGCACTTCTGAATCTATGTTAAAGATCTTCTGAAGCTCAAGGATGAAGAACTTCCAAAGAAAGAGCTCAGTCTTCCAAGACTAAGTAGTTCTACCTTCTAAGGTTAAAACACTTAGAATATTCAAAACAAAGCCTTCTGAAGAACAAAGTCATGAAGACTTGAAGAAGTCTCGAAAGAAGTTGATTCGTCCGAAGTATAAATGGTTTCTGAAGAACTTATTCTTCTGAAGCCATTTAAGCTTTGGAAAAACCAACTATGAACTAGTGGATAATAGCATGGTCTGACTGACATATGCTGCCAACTCTGATATACAACACGACCCTTACCCATGCCCATGTAGTTGACCATACATTATTCCATTGTTCATCTTTTATCAGTTAATATAGTTACCAACTTTGGTGGTGACAAAAGGCAAGTCACGGACATGTCATGACTACCTAATCTAGGAAAGTATTTTATCTTAGATACCTTAATTCTAACAATGTAGTATTTGTCCAGTTGTAAGTTCCAGTTGGATATCAAAGTATAACCGGCTGTAGATAGTAGTATATATATATATATTCTCATTGTAACTCGTTCAGTAATGCTTGTAACAGTATTATAACATTTACTTGAGAAGTAATATATACAAGAATCTTGAGAACCATTCTTGTGTTCATTAACTTAGTATATTATTATTAACTTAGTTAAGAGAGTCTGATTCATCATCCGAGTGTGTTTTAGTGAGTTTGAGAGATAAACTTTATGTTGAGAGACCAACACCAATCTTGAAATTGCAATCAGAGTTGTTTAGGCTCTTGATTGTGAGATATAACCATCCTAAATCACTTTGTTTCATCACTCATTCACTCATTTCACTCAAAATGTCTCTTAACCAGAAATCTTCTTTATCTGAGATTGAAACTATGACCAAGGCTCCAACTATCACCCCTAATAATTTTAGAGCATGGTGCAAATATATTAAGGGTTTAATCAAGTATCCAAGATAGCAAAATATAGAGATCAATCACTCACAATCCTTACAAGCCAAAGGTTGAGTCCCCGACTGGTAATGGTGCGATGATTGAGAAAGTTGTTGAAGACTACTCCGATGAAGACTTCAAGAAGATGGACATTGATTGTAAAGCCATGACAGTGCTGTTTACAGCCTTACCAAACTCCATAATGGTAGGCTTTTAGCATAGTGAGACTACCAAAGATCTCTTTGATGCTTTGACATTGATGTACTCTAGTTCCTATGATTCCAAAGAATCCAAGAAAGACGTACTGAATCAGCCATTTGAGAACTTCACAAACATTACTGGTGAGACCCTGAGTCAATAATACTTTAAGTATATGGACTTAATCTCTTCACTTCAGGCTCTAGGAGTGACTCTTGAGAAGAGAGACATTAGAAGGAAACTCATGAGTGCACTTCCTCACGAATGGACCTTTTTACTGTGTCTCAATCAAGAGAATTAAGAATATCAACACTCTCACCATGACTCAACTAAATGGAATTCTTGATGGATACAGTATGGAGATGGAAACTTAGAAAAGCCATCACATGAGCAAAAATTTAAACCCTCCTGTCAACAATGCTCTACATGTTGCTAATGGATTAAGATCTCCCCAACCCCAATATACCTGAACTACCCTCAACAACCATCATCCTCTACTAGACCTTACATCATATTTCTTTAGACACCTAGGTCACAAGAGGCTCAACAAAGTCCTTTCCTAGAAAGTTGAGACTTTGTTTCACGAAATAGGCACTCTGGACATTTTCAATTATGTTTTGATGATCTTGAGTGTTTTAGCCCAGATGATATGAAATATATGGACATTGTCTAGCAAATTGCTCTTTTTACCTACAGAGCAAAGAAGTTCTTCAAAAGAACTAGAAGGCAGTTCCCTCAAAACCCAACCAACAACAAATTTGGGTTTGACAAGTCAAAGGACAAGTCCTACAACTACAACCAACTTGGTCAATTTGCAAGGGAATGTAAGGTTCCTAACTCCAACGCTAGAGCTACTCAAGCCTCCAACATCATGTAATTCCAAAAGCTACTACCAAGACAACTGAATAACAGACTACTGCTATTGCTTAAGAAGTTGATTAGGGCTTTATGATGCAAGATGTCACTCCTACTCAATTGTACATGGCTGGAACTGAAGACAGTAAGGTATATGAACATCTCTATACTATAGCCTATATTGCTAAGATTAAATTGTATCTAGACTATAACAAGGAAATTAAATATGATATTGAGTCCTTAAACATACTAAAATCTGATTTTTAGAGAGCGGGATCTGACTAAAAACTCAAAATTGAAGAGTTAGAGAAAATTGTATCCTCTTTGAAACATGAACACTCAAACTACAGGGGTCAAATAAAGGACTTAATCTACAAGTTAACTAAGGATCAAGCCGAGCTAGTAATAGATGAGGCTAAACAAAAGAAGTATGCCAATGAAAAGCATAACTTCAACACCATTATTGCATCATCCTCCCACTCAAAGGTGTGCTATCAAAACAAAAGCGGGTTGAGGACCATTAAAATTTCTCCACCACACTCTTATGTATCTATTAGACTACCAAGATATGGCACTGTTGAGGAAAAGGTTCCAGCTATTGACCCACTACCAACTAGTCAGAAGAATGATGCAACTATGGTGACCACACAAAGAAGAATAAGGTAGAAAACCTCATCCACACCGCTGATAACCATCCCTTAACCACCAAAGCCAAAAAAATAAAATTAAGGCAACAAGAAAAACTGCCAAGAAGGTGGTTGAGTCAAAGTTGAAAATAGAACCAAAGCAAAAGAGTGTATTCATCTCAGCGGATTCCAAGTGATTGGAAATTCTGATCTAGGAAACAAGTGTAGTACCAATACTCCTATCTAGCTGAAGAATCATAAGTAGAAGAAAAAGGTTGTTGAAGATGAAAACAAGTGCAAAAAACAACTGTCCTCATGCCCCATCAAGAATAACATAGAGTGCATAATGTGTGGTCTACATAATCACCTTGCTAAAGATTGTTACTACAATGCAGCAAGTACACATTATGCAAACAATGTCAAGAAAGAAGAAGTCAAGGAGGGTTTCACATTTGGACCTTATCACATGGTTTAGGTGTTAAGAAAAGGAAAGCTTGTTTCTGAAACCAAGTTGCTTTCGGAAGAAACTCATTCTTCTGAAAGGAAAACAACTTCAGAAGACAAGCTTGAACACAAACAAAGAAACAAAAAGAAAACTTCCGAGAAGAAGACTACTTCACAAGAAAAGGTGGTGACAACTTCTTCTAATAAGAAAGAAGCCTCGGAAGCAAGTAATGTTGCTCAAGTCTCATCAGACTCATCTACATGGATCAATGAAATCATGGAATGGAAGATCAGAGAAGATGTTGTAGCCCAAACCTCTTTTTCACAAACCAAAATTGAACCCCCACACATACATTTTGGTTCAATTATCTCATCCATATTGGAAGAGCCCAAAACCAACAAGGCTTGGTTTCCAAGAGTAACTAATCATTTCACCTTATGTGCAGGGACATCTACATGATAAAAATGGAAACATATGGAGTGTGCAGAGTGGATGCTCTAGGCACATGGCATGGAACAGATATCTCCTTCAACAATTTCAACATTTTGATGGAGGTCCTATTTAGTTTGGAGGTCAAGCCAAAGGATACATTTCTGTTAGAGGTAGTGTGTCCAATGGTAAGTTAAAGGTTGACAAAGTAAACTTTGTCAAATAGCTTGAACGTAATCTCTTAAGTGTTTCTCAATTTTATGACCAAAATCACCAAATGCTTTTCACTAAACATGAGGGCATTATCCTCAAACCCAGGATGACAATTCCTCAGGAATTGGTGCCTCTTAAATCTCCCAGGAGAGGGGACATGTACAAGTTGAATAAGAAAAATGCTTCCTCACTAGGTGAAGTATCATGCTTTCTTTCCAAAGCTAATGGTGATGAGTCAACTCTATGGCATAAAAGAATGTGTCATGTTAATTTTATAACCATGAACAAATTGGTTAAAAACAACTTGGTAAATGGTGTGCCTAAAAAGGAATTTTCCTGTAGAGATAATGGTGTTTCTTGTCTGCAAGGGAAGCAACACAATATATATCATAAATCCAAAGAAGTTAACTCTATCATCACTCCATTACACGTATTGCACATGGATCTATTTGGTCCTACAAATATAATAAGCATTGTAATGAAATAAAATGACCTTATGATTGTTGTTAATTTTGCAAGATTTACATGAGTATTCTTTTTAAGAACTAAAGATGAAAATGCTGAAACTTTAAAAACTTATATTCATAAAATAGAAAATCAAATTGATCACAAGGTAAAAATCATTAGAAATGATCAAGGGACTGAGTTTAAGAATCAAGTTCTTGACTCATTCTGTAACTCAAAAGGGATTTCCAGATAATATAGTTCTCCTAGAACTCGTCAACAAAATAGTATTGCTGAGAGGAGGAACAAGGCACTTATTGAGGTTGCAAGAACTATGTTGGTTGATTCAAAGCTGCCTCAAACCTTTTGGGCAGAGGCAGTCAGCACTGTATGGTATGTGGAGAGCAGAGTTCTCATTGTTAAGCCACATGGAAAAATTCCTTATGAGAAATGGAACAAGAGGCCACCGTTTATTGGTTTTCTTAGCTCCTTTGGTAGCAGGTGTACCATACTTAACACAAAGTACAATCTGTAAACTTTGTTGATCATCTTGATCCTATATTCTTCTTTGTCTACCTGAGGTTCTTGTTGAACCGCATCCTCTTGTGCAAGACTTTCTTGAACTGGGGAGAGGGTAGGCATATGTTTATACAGTTTTTTCTTTCTTCTCTCTTCTTTGACTTATACTAGAAGCTCTGCATCTTCTGCCTCCTTCTTCTCCCTTGACCTTTCCAGGTCAACCAGTTCATTTAACTCT
>BJCM01167449.1:0-10867 GCA_018326385.1 Flaveria bidentis | reverse complement strand
AATACTGTTCGTTCTCTTTACTGTATGCCTTGTATGTTCTGTAATCTTTTATCTTTATCTTTCACTTTCTATATGGACCAATGAGCAATACCCCAACTATATGCGCGATGGAAAACGGGTGATGGGCCATCTATATCCCTCGAAAGGGTCAACTGTATCCCTCGAAAGGGTCAACTATATCCCTCGAAAGGGTCAACTGTATTCCTCGAAAGGGTGTTGTGTACTGTGTACAAGGCCAACCCAATCACCCAGGGTACGCTACAAAGGTCCTGCCAATCTCAATTGATTGGCCCTGTGTGCATAAGAGGGTAACTAACCCGCAGCACGGTTGAGCTAATGATAACACGGTTGTGTCCCTCCTGTAAGCTTGCAAGACTTGTTAACATTTTATTAATGTTCCTCTTCTTTTCTTTATTGCTCTTTATCTTTATTATTACAATATACTTTACGTTACGATAATAAACATACCACGTAAAGTCATATACTATAAGTAATAATAATAATAATAACAATAATAATAATAAGGGAACAATCATAACTATGCATGAAACATCATCATAAATAAGCCCTAATCAACTCTCGGTCAAAACCCTAGAAGCACAGACTCCTAGAAAATTCTGTAAAAATTTCTAAGAGCTTAGGTGCATGGGCCCTATTTGGGCGCATGAGCCCTGTTTGGGCGTTTCATTACTATGTAGGCGCATCAGCCAACACTTAATCATTTTATCACTTATGCGCATGAACTATTCAGGCGCATGGGCACTATTTGGGCGCATGAACACTTAGGCGCATGGACCTCTTGGGCGCATGGGCATTATTGGGGCGCATGGCCCTACACTTAGTCGTCCGACTAATATTTCTAGGCACATGGACCACTGTTCAAGCGCATGGACCATACTTAAACATTTCTAAGGCAATCTTAGGCGCATGAGCTACTGTTCAGGCGCATGTATTACACTTAAATCTTTCTAAGGTATTTTCAGGCGTATGAACCTTCTGTGTATCATGTTTCTAGTATGTTTTCAAACCCAATCCTCAAACTCATCTGTTCTAAGCTTAATATGGCTATTCTAAACATGAACAACCTATAAGCATTCAAGAATCAACATTCAACATGCATAATACTTACGGGTAACATACATAAACTTTGTAAAAACCATTTTAATACATTTTTAGCCCCAAATATGTTGAAAACAAGTAGAAACCGGGGTCTAGAAATCACTTGATGCAACTTTGGTATTTCTTCCTTTCTAACCCGCTTGCAAATAAGCTCAAACACCTAAAAACAACCTCAAACACACACACCCGAACACATACACAGACATTTAAGCACATAAGCATATAATCGGGATAAAACCCATCATAAACACATGAAAACCTTGAATTCTTACCTTGAATTCACTTCTTTTCTTCTTCTTTCTTTAGCCGAGAGTTTCTCTGCTCTCTCTAAAACCGAGTGAAGATGATAATGTGAAGTGAGGGTGGGCGGCCATGCCCACCTTTACACCAACCTTTTCAAAGATTTATCCTTTTGGACACTTTTAGTCCCTCTACTTGGACTTTATTGCTTTTCTTTCATTTATTCTTCATGTCTTGCCTTTTTAAAATAACCGGGTGTTACATCCAATCGCAAAAGACACCTACGACAGCTTTGATTGACCACTTATTGATGAGCCGTGCGCACCAAGGGTTATAATGTTTCGATTGACCACAAACATTAATATTGATTACGCAGTCGTGCGCACCAATCATTGATTTGATTCAATCAATAATTTTAGTAATCTAACCATGAAATCTCATCAAAATCAATATGAATCCATCAACTCCAGCTCTGATATCAATTGTGTGTTTCTGATATGAATGGGATCATTGAGCATGAATCTTAGGATTCAAATTGATAATAACAAAACTTAATGATTCGATGCTTATATATAATAATGATGAACACAAAAGTGTTTATTACTTGATGTTGAAATCATCATCCATGAAGGATGATGATATGATGTTGTAGGTGATGAAACTAATTTTCAAATATTTTGTGGAGAACCATTCACCTTTACAATGATGATATATGTTAATTTTTATACTAGTCTAGCAATTATAATAATTACAAAATAAACCCTAGACTAATATTTTTGTTGTTTTTGTTCTTCAAGTCTTCAACTTCAATAATATTAGAAATCTGCAATTTTTTCAAAGGTAGAATACCCAACAATATCTAAGATTGATTTTCAGTCTTTAACATCATGGTATTAATGTCTGATCTTTAGTCACAAATAAAGCGCATTTGGGACTGAACTGATTTGGTTTTGTGGATAAATTAAGGAGTGAATTTGTGTGTTTTAAAAACTCAATTTTGGTCCTCAAAAGCATAATATTAAAGATTGATTTCTAGTCACGAAAAACATGTATTTGGGACTGAAATGACCTGGTACGAAGGAATTGAATCACGACTGAATTTGAATATTTTGGACACTGAAAGTTAGTCACTATTGATTTCATACAATCACGACTAATATTCAGTTACTGATAACCACTATCTGAGACAAAGAAGAGGTGACTGGCTCGTGACTAGCAAAATCAGTCTCAAATGACCATTAAGGACTGATTCCAAAGTATCAAGGACTAATTTTTCAGTCCTTAATGATCATTTTTCTTGTAGTGGTTCTATGATAATTCACGACAAGATAACTAGTAATGTAACTTATGAACATATATTAAAATAGATCCATTATAGTATTTGAATAAACTTTTAACAATGACATGAATAAAACCCTCGCAGTCGGTCCATCAGATCTTAAAATTCAGTACGTAATGATTAGATGAGTCCATAGATGAATCTTGAGAAGATAAAATGAATAGGTGACAGGTGTTGAGGTGTCGGTCCATCAAATCCTAAAAATTCAGTACATAATGATTAGATGAGTCCATAGATGAATCTTGAGAAGATAAAATGAATAGGTGACAAGTGTTGAGGTGTTGAATCATCATTGGTTGTTTGCGTTAAAGTTACTTTCTTTAGCTTTCTACGCATTAAATCTATCTATAGATATGATAATATTGGAGTTAATGTATTAAAAGAGAATGTATCTCTCTTCAAATAACGCGAATTTGTTAACCAAACTTGGAAATTATGATAATTTGATATGCATAATGAGTCACACTATGCTTTGTGATTCATCATTCGATAGAATTAGTAAATAAATTTCAATATACAACTGGTTTAAAATTATTAAAAATCTAAACGTTCTTAATAAACGTGCATGGAGAAACATATTCAACTATAACTAATGTGTACTCATAGATTTAAATGTTTAGTTACAAAACGTTTTTGTTTTTAGAGGTTTGATTGAGGTTTTTAGAATAACATGACGAGGTAATTCCATAGTTTAAACACCTTAATAGTTAATAGTTATTAATATATGCTAATGCGTAATAAGGTAGAATAAGTTGTTAATTATCGTATAGAACTAAATTTATTTGTTGACAGCAAAAATGATATAAATATGTATTGATATTGGTAAAATAGCTAACAAATATCAAAAACTATAATTACGTGAAGAAAAATGGGTATGAAAAAAGGACTCGTCCTATCCAAACTTGGCTTTGTTATTCCTATTGACTAACCTTATGTACTAAACATGACAAATTGAATCAACAATAAAATTGTCTAGATCATCCGCTTGAAGTATATCATTTTTTTCTTAGTCAAAGCTGAAGCATCCAACCAAGACAAAATAAAGGAAAGAGCAATAGACGCGAACAACTTCACATTTAGGCCAACACAATTCCAAATTGATGAAGCGATGAAACATTTCACAAATAGATAATTTGTCAACTCCATACTATAATAACAAAACACACACAATATGTTACGAATACAAATACCTTTGTGGCAAGGGTTTACCATAGTAGGAAGACGATTCAATAACAACCTCCACCTATGATGTTAACTTTCTTTGGAACCCATTTGTTTCATCTAGTAGTAGAGTTTGCTAGGGAAAGAATGCAACGATCAATAAACTTTTAGCATATTTAAGTTGTAATTCATCATGTAATTCAATACGTACCAACTTTATATGATTTAGGAATTAGAGATGTTTTCGTGGTTGACTGATCGAGGTTGATGAGAAACTGAAGTTATTATTTAACAAATAATAAAGTTACGATACATATAATAATATTGTTGATGCCAATAATTAGAAACTTCATCACATAGTTCTTGTCCATCCATGTTTAGAAAATTTAATCAAACAACAAAGAACAAAAAAGTGGTGCTGAGGTGTCGAATGATCATTGGGTTTCGTTAACACTAAAGATTACCATTTTAAAGTTTTATGCACCGAAAAGTCTATGTTAATATTGGGCTTAATGTATTAAAAGAGAATGTCTCTCTTGCTAACTAATATGAACTCGTTATTTAAACTGGTAAATAATGAAATGAGCCAAACTATGCTTCGTTGAATCGAATTAGGAAAAAAATCAACATACAACAGTGTTTACAATTATTAAAAATCTAAACTTTTAATAAACATACACTTGGAAAACACACATTCAACTATAGTTAATGTAAAATAGTGATAAAAACACAATTAAATAAATCATAAGGATTTTGATAGAAAACACAAAGTTTTGGTTGTCAGAGGACTAATCAAGGTTTTTTTTATATATATAACATGACAAGTAAACACTTAATAGTTCTAAGAAAAGGTTAATACGTAAGAATGTAGAATAGGTTGGTGGACTGATAAGATTTATAGTATAAAACTGAAGTTTTTATTTAGAAAACAATAAAGTTGTTATCACATATGATAACATTGTTGTCCACGCCGATGGTTAGAAATTAATCACATTGTTCTTGTCCTCCCATGTTATGGAATCCAATCAAACGACAAAAGAATAGAACATGGAAGAAATAGTTACAAAATATAACTCGTATGTGATTGATATTGTATTTTGTTGTGATTAGTAGATGCAAATTTGGTTTATTAATGAAATTAGTTTTAAACTGTTATAAGTCTAAATTAGTAGGTTATGATCCTCTTAATTAATTTTAGTCTTTAAAGCCCTAACTGGATCATTATTTAATCTAACCATTTATCAATGACCCTAATCGACCAATAATAATTTTACTTGACCATCACTTCTCCAATTAACCATAATGTATCCTAATTAGCCAGCATTAGCTCTAAATGGTTGTTGCTGGCAGATAATGACCCTAAAAAATTTAATTAACTATAAGTGATCCTAATTGACAATTATTAGCTCTAATTGACCATATTTCACCATAACTGGAACCACTTCACCACTATTGACCTTTTTTAACATCAATTACTCTAATTTAATGACATTTCTCAAAACTAACTCAAGGATCGATACGTATTTCATATACAGTTAATTTAGAGATTGATTTTTAGTCGCTAAATATTTCTTCAAATTAAATAGTACAATATTTGTTGATAATTGTAGAACGAATGTCATATTCGAGTAAGATCTACATAATTTTTAAGACTAATAGTTAGTACTAGATAACTTTCTTAAAATGGTATAACCTACGCCAATAAGTAGAGGTTAAGAATAAGTCATTGGTTCTTTCTTATATAGAATATATTCATGAGTGAATATCAGTCCCTAATTCAATGTATTAAATATACAAAACTAAATGTTAGTCTTTAATATCTTCTCTCGAAAAAATAGAATATGTGTTATTTATTGGAGACTAAATATCAGTCCCTGCATATCTAATATAAAAAGAATATTAACGACTAAATACCAATTTTGAATGAGGTTATATATAAGATTGGATCTTTAAGACTAATTTTCAGTCTTTGATATCTTTCTTTACATAATATAATATGCACCAATTAATTCGAAACTAACAATCAATCATTTATTCTTTTAGGCAAAAGACATTTGAGACTACGTATTAGTCCTTATTGCATTGTGCTTTATGACTATTAAGAATTAATTTTTAGTTGTGAATATGTCCCTTGAAATTATAGAATTTAGGTTGATTTGGGAGACTGGATAATACTCCATAATTACTCATCCGTGAAACTCTATAAAGACTTAATATTAGTTTCGTATAAGGTTACTTATAAGAACTTTTAAAATTTTATTTTCAGTCTTTGATGGCTTTCTTAAGATGGTATAATCTGTGCCAAATAATAGAGACTAAAAATCAGTAATACATCTTTTAAGTATGATACAATTATTCGAGACTAATTATTAGTCCCTAGTTCAATCCAATATAGAAATATTAAAAACTAATTTTCAGTTTGTATTATTATATTTCTTTCTCAAAGACTAAATATAAGTTATTCTTATATCGACACCAAATTTAATTAATATGAGCACTTATTTGGGATTGAAATTCAGTAACAAAAAACTTTCCCTCTAAATCTCCTTACTATGGAAACGTATTTATGACTTAAAATTAGTGTTAAATAAGCAGTCAAAGTATTAGGAACTGATTATTAGTCTCTAATATGAGTCACAAAGATATCAGTTACTAATATCACCAATAACTAATATATTAGTCTTTGATACTATGTATCTGAGACTAATAAATCATTCCCTTATAATTTAGTCCTTGATGACCCTTTTTCTTGTAGTGAACATTTAATAATTTGTTAAACAATAAAATAACTTGGTTATTTTATTTTGTGCTGATGCCTATATAAATGTATGCATATCCATTTATAGATATAAAAAGTATATCTGCTGGACAACCAATTAACTGGGCTAAGGGTTTGTTATAATTTATTGGATTACAAATCAAGAGTTATGTTTATTTTCCTTCCGGTTTAATGGGCTTGAGAAGGTAATTGGGTTTAGGGTTACCATTGGCCACTACAAGAAATTAGTTACGACATCATTATCGACGACATCAATAGCGGCGACATGTCGTCACTATTGAGTCACAATCCAATCGAGCACTTCTAAAGCAAAACTCACCGAGTCAGCGTTGATCAGCCTCAAGATTTAACAACCTGAACTTCATCGCACAGATAACCATTAGCGGCGACATGTCACCGCTAACGGCTAAAAAAACGCGCAGCTATTTCCTTCCACGCAATCCATTCTCACCCCACTTACCCACAAATCCATGAGATGATGTGAGTAAGAATACTCTATTAAATAACAACATAATGAACATTTCAAACTATCGAAAGGTTAAGAATCAACCAAACAAACTTGTTAGTAATCGGGTCTTGAAAGCTTGTCGATCGCAAGGTTACGAATCAACTAGCAAGGATATGATGGATCAAGTGGCTATGAGATTAAAGATTTGGTTGGTTCAATTCAAATCTCGAATAAAAAGGTACGTAACTAGAAGGAAAACCTTGCAACACCATATTCATCATAATCATTTTTTACGTTTCTCTGTCATATTAAATAATCACATTAACTTTTTTTAAAATTAAATAGTTCTTAACTAAATTAAGAAAAAGTTTTTTTATTAATGTTGTTTCTCATGATACAATTTTATATAAAATATATTTTTTTCACTAAAACATTAAACTTTTTTATGATTACAAAATATTTTAAAATTAGTGTTTATAGAAAATAAAAAAATTTGTAAACAAAATAATTAAAATTGGAAGGTATAATAAAAAAATGTTTTCTTTAAAATGACATTATCTTTTTTATGAAACTTACTTTATATTCTATATATAATAAGAAAGAATTCACTCATATATTGTATTAAAATATTATTTTATAATAATAAGTTTTTAATCAATTTAATAATTTATTTATTAAACACATGTACACAGGTTTTGATATATGTATACATATATATATACATATATATATACATATATATATGTATACATATACATATATATATACATATATATATATGTATACATATATATATATATATCTATATGTATACATATATATATATATATGTATACATATACATATATATATATATATATATGTATACATATACATATATATATATATATGTATACATATACATATATGTTTACATATATATCTATGTATACATATATATATATATATGTATATATATATATCTATACATACATATATATTTATACATATATATGTATATATATTTATTTAAAACAATTATACTATTTCAAAAATTACATAATTTTTTTTTTAAAAAAAATATGTTTTACCTTGCATCAATTTCCAAGCAGCTATTGGTTGCCTCTTTCTCATAAACAAGAGGCAATGCTTCATCACTTGATGGAAAAGCATTAATAGCATTACCTTGTATATGGTTTAATTAGTTTATATGTTTATTAGTTTAATTGGTTTAATAGCATTACCGTGTTCATATTCTCAATTAGTTCAACAATTGGTATCAGAGCCTGATTAGAGGCTCAATTGAGGATTAAGATTCAATCAATGATAGATCGACGATAAAAATGGTGTCAACAAAATTCGAGGTTGAGAAATTCGACGGGAAGAACGACTTTGGGTTATGGCGGTTGAAGATGAAGGCATTACTCGTTCACCAACGAGTGGTGGATGTCGTGGCTGGAGAATCCAAGTTGCCGAATATAATGTTAGACAAGGAGATGCTAGAACAGGCACATAGTTCAATCATCTTGAACTTGGGGGATCGTGTACTTAGAGAAGTATTGAATGAGCCATCTGATGTAGGGGTCTAGGCAAAATTGGAAAGTTTGTACATGACGAAGTCTCTTGTGAACAGGCTGTATCTCAAGAAACAGATGTACACATTCCAAATGGCTCTTGGGAAGTCAATTGAAGATCATACCTATGAATTCAACAAGTTAATTTTAGATCTTAAGAACATTAAACTTAAATTAGATGATAAAGACCAAGCAATCATATTCTTGACATCTTTCCATCCTCTTATAAGCATTTTGTGGATACTTTGATGTATGGTAAAGACACACTTACCATGGAAGAAGTGCTGGCAGCTCTCAATTCATAGGAATTAAACAAGAGAACTGACTATAAGGAAGATGGAGAGAGCTTGGTAGCCAAGGGAAGATCTAAACAAAAAAACTTCAAGCAGAGAAGTGCCTCAAAGTCCCGGTCCAAGTATAAGAGGAGGTGTTATGTGTGTGGATTTGAAAAGCACTTCAAGAAAGATTGTCCGGACTGGAAAAGGAAAAAAGGTGAATCAATTGGATCAAAAACTCATTTTGGACACAATGCACAAGATGATTCCTCTTATGGATATGAAAGTGCAAATGTGTTGGTTGTCACAAGCAGTAGGAAGGAGGATGAGTGGGTGATGGATTTAGGGTGCTCATACCATATGACACCTGTGAAAGAGTTCTTTAAAGATCTGAGATTGAAGATCTTGGATCAGTTAAGCTAGGGGATGATAGACCTTGCAAGATTGTGGTCATGGTATAGTGACTCTGAAAATAAAGAATGGCATGGAAGTGTATCTTCAAAATGTAAGGTATATTCCTAGTCTTAAAAGGAGCTTTTTGTCTTTAGGGTTGTTAGAGAGTTCTAGTTACCATGTTTGGATCTTTGGCTTATGCTCATGTTAGCAGTGGAAGTTGAAACCTAGGGCCTGTAAATGTGTTTTTCTAGGATACCCTGACGGTGTAAAAGGGTATAGGTTGTGGAAGCTAGATGGGGGCAGACCTAGGGTGATAGTGAGCAGAGATGTAATCATCCAAAAGGATGTCATGTATAGGGCATTGAAGGAAAAGGGAAGTCAGAAATGGAAGATCAGAGTGGGGTTCAGATTGAGGTGGAACAACAGGGTGTGAATGATAAGAGTGTTGATCATGGCATTTTTATTAGCCAGGAAGTTCATGTGGATGATTACCAGTTGGCTAGGGATAGACAAAGGAGAAAAGTGATACATCCACTCAAGTATAGAAAGGGGATGGATTTGTCTGCATTGGCCTTTGTTGCTGCGGAAGAAGAAAGCATCTATGAACCATTGACATACTCTGAGGCAATTTCTGTGAAAGAAAGCTCAAAATGGTGTAAGGCCATGGAGGAAGAGATGGAATCTCTGTAAAAGAATAGCACATGGGAGCTAGTTGATAAACCTGAGGGTCATAAGCTTGTGTCATGTAAGTGGTTGTTCAAACTGAAAGATAGGTATTCTGAAGGTGAACCTCCTAGGTACAAGGCTAGGTAAGTAGCTAAGGGGTTTACTCAAAAGCCAAGGGTGGATTACAATGAGATTTTTTCACCTGTGGTGAAGCATTCCTCCATCAGAGTTATGTTGTCATTAACTGCTTCTATGGATATGGAGCTACGTCAGTTAGATGTGAAGACTGCATTTTTGCATGGGAAGCTGGATGAAAATATTTATATGAAGCAACCGGAGGGGTTTAAGGTTAAAGGGCAGGAAGATAAGGTGTGTCTTCTTAAGAAGTCCCTGTATGGGCTGAAGCACCTAAACAGTGGTATAAAAGATTTGATGAGCATATGGTGATGAATGGGTTTAACAAGAGCAACTATGATAGTTGTGTCTATTTGTAACACCCGATTATTTTAAAAAGACAAGAAATGAAGAATAAAAAGAAAGAAAAGCAATAAAGTCCAAGTGGAGGGACTAAATGTGACATCCGTCACCAAAGGTCCGTCTATTGACGTATTTCCGTCATCTTTTCGTTAATCTGTCATTCCTCAGCTTTATGATCTACCTATGTGGATACGCTTATGCTTTGCCATTACATAACTGTTATTTAAAACCTTGTCCATATTACTATCATCACCATAAAATACACCATTATATATATATTATTACTATAAATAAAACCATTTTTAAGTTTCAAAAACCATTAATTACATCTTCGTCATCAATATAACGAGTCTAATTAATATCCTTTTCAACCGAAACAAATTTGGAAACCCGAGGGCTAAGATCGGGGACTAA
>BJCM01167445.1:0-28090 GCA_018326385.1 Flaveria bidentis | reverse complement strand
ACAGACTCCCAGAAAATTCTGTAAAAAATTTCTAAGTGCTTAGGCGCATGGGAACTATTTGGGGGCATGAGCCCTATTCGGGCGTTTCATCACTATGTAGGCGCATCAGCCAACACTTAAACATTTTCACTTTAGGCGCATGAACTATTCAGGCGCATGGGCACTACTTGTGCGTATGAACACTTAGACGCATGAGTAATTCGGACGCATGGACACTTAGGCGAATGAGCCACTTGGGCGCATGGGCACTATTGGGGCGCATGGGCACTATTGGGGCGCATGGCCCAACACTTAGTCGTCCGGCTAACATTTCTAGGCGCATGGGCCACTGTTCAGGCGCATGGGCTATACTTAAACATTTCTAAGGTAATCTTAGGCGCATGGGCTACTGTTCAGGCGCATGGATTACACTTAATTCTTTCTAAGGCATTTTCAGGCGCATGAGCCTTATATGGGCGCATGGACCTTCTGTTCAACATGTTTCCAGTATGTTTTCAACCCAATCATCAAATCCATCTGTTCAAAGCTTAATGTGGCTATTCTAAACATGAGCAACCTATGAGCATTCAAGAATCACATTCAATCATGCATAATACATACGGGCATACATACTCAAACATTAGGAAATCATTTAAATACATTTTCAGCCCCAAAGATGTTCGAAAACAAGTAAAAACCAGGGTCTATAACTCACTTGGTGCAACTTGGGTGTTCTTCCTTTTTACCCGCTTGCTATGAGTTCAAAACACCTAGAAACAACATCCAAAAACACACACACCCGAGCACAAACACAACCCATAAGCAAATAAACACATACCGGGATAAAACCCGTCATAAACACATAAAAACCACGAATTCTTACCTTGAATTCGTTCACTTCTTCTTCTTCTTTCACTAACCGAGAGTTCTCTCCGGCTCTCTCTCTCTCTCTAGAACCGAAGATATGTTGATGTGAAGTGAGGGTGGGCGGCCATGCCCACCTTTACACCAACTTTTCAAAGATTTTTGTCCTTTTTACACTTTTAGTCCCTCCACTTGGACTTAATTGCCTTTCTTTTATTCTTTATATCTTGTCTTTTAAAAATAACCGGGTGTTACACATGGAGGACAAATATCACATCGTGTGAATGGATGATACGAATGATATATTCGTGCAACTGGTCATAAGACTGGTCCGGTAGCATGACTGGACATAAGACTGGTCCAGTAGCATGACTGGACATAAGACTGGTCCAGTAGCATGACTAAACATAAGACTGGTCCAGTAGCACGACTGGACATAAGACTGGTACAGTAGCATGACTAGACATAAGACTGGTCTAGTCGCATGGTCCAAACGTACGAATGGTCCATTAGCATGGTCCAGTCATACGAATGGTTATTAGCATGGTCCAGTCGCATGAACGGATCTGCACGCAGATTTTCAGATCTGCAACCGCCATGGCTGCCAAAAACCTTAATCTGATGAATTTTACATGAACCGAAACAGAATAGACATCATAAGATTCGCAAGGGTGATAAGAACATGGTTCTGAGTTCGATTTTAACCAAGAAACAACACACGTAACAAGATCTGAGCAAAACACAACGAAAACGAAGTGGGTTTAACATCAAAGAACATGAAATAGATCCAGAAATCAAGAGCTCGGGTTGCTAGAATGATTGTTAGATCATTCTAGCAGTAACCGGCTCTGATACCAATTGTGAAGTCGCTGGATCGGTTGACATCCGAGCGTGTTCTTGACGGAATGGAAAAAGAAACCAAGAGCCAAACAATAAAACGAACAATAATAGAATGGGTTCATTGATAAAACCTAATGATTACAAGCTTGTTAACCAGAAGAATCATGACTCTTGGCAAGGGGAGATTGAGCATGATCTCCCCTCTCATCCGGCAGCACCTAGGCCCCGGGCATACTCTTAAAACCCTTACCTCTCTACATAATGAAACTGGTATTTATAGGCCTCATCCCATATCAGATGCGACTAGGCCCATTCGTACGATTGACCATACGTATGGTTCAATCGTACGACTGGACCATACTTATGGTTCAGTATTACGAATGGCCCAATAGCATCTCTCAGTCGCACGACTGGTCCATTAGCATGGCTTAGTCATACGACTGAGTCTCATTCGTATATGCTCCAAAGAATGACTCAGTTTCATGTGTTTATAACATATCAGATGTATTACATTAAGCCTAGACTATTCGTCAAGCGACGGACACGCTATATATGACAATATATGCTCCAACAAAAATGACTCCTGAGGAGATTGAGGAGGAGGACAGAGAGAGAGAGAGAGGAAGAGGAAGCTAATGGTAGAAAGTTCTTTTGGGTCTTTAGGATTCATGGAAGCTACAATCAAGGCTTCCCCAAGACCAAACACTCAAAATGATGAGTTGAGGGTAGCCAGGATTACTTACTTACAAACCAGGAACTATGACATTGATGAGATTATATCTTTCCCTCAATGAACTGACTGACATGTAATTGTCAAGAGAGGGGAAGGAAGCAGAGGATGCAAGGATACTTCTTCAAATCAAAGAGGAGAAGAGACAAAAGAGACTATACAAGCATGTTCCCACCCTCTCTCCAGTTCAAGAAAGTCATGTGCAAGAGACTATGGCTGCTACAAAAGAACCTCAGGTAGACAAAGAAACAGATAAGCAAAACATGATCAACTACCTGAGTGCCACAGGTCTCTACTAGGCATCTGCACTTCTTCTCTTGTCCTTTGAGTACATAGAGTTTGAGTATCTCAAACAGCTTGAGCTTGAAGTACTCAAAGAACAAAAAGCAACAAAAAGAAAGATGAAGGAAGATGCTGCAAGGTCAAGAGCTATCATCCAGGAGAGCATTAAAAAATCTACTGATAGACAAAGGATGATGAGCTTCTTGAAGCTTATGGATTCTCTAGAAGGAGACTTGGCCCTATGTCTCTATCCACAATGGATGAGCACATTAGGGTAATCAAGCAAAAGATCAAAAGAGAAGAGCTACTTGACTTACACTCCTCTCCAAGTGAAGTTCTTCCTGAAATGGAGGTTAAGGTTGAACAACCTGAGACAATACAACCTGAACCTCCTGCTGAGCCTCAGCAAGCTTCATTTTCTGATCCACAGTTGGGTCAAACTCCCTCTCCTTCTGAACCTATGAGGGAGGAACACCCAACTGAGTAAGAAAAGACTAATCAGCAAGGTGCTAAAGACCAGTCTTCTCAGTTAAAGTCATTAAAGAGCAGGAAGAGGATGGCTTCTAGACCAAAGTCAAAGAAGAAGAAGAAATCTAAACCATCCACCTCCATACCTCAGGGTGAGTCAGATCAACTTGAGGAAGTGCATGAAGAGGCAGCCCAATCAACTCCAATTTAAGTGACTCCTCTTGCTTCTGAGAGACCCATCTTATCCTGGACCTTCATAACTAATCCAGAAAGATGGCATGTGATTAGAGATCAAGGTGGTGAGAATGTCTACATATGGCAAGACTTATTCAACCTAGCTCTGCATGATCTCTTTGAGATGAGAAGATACTATGAAAGTTTGAGTGATCCTGACCATCTAATGAAGAAGCGTCTGGTCATCATCATGATGAGGACTGTCAACTGATGAAGAACTTCAAATGTTTTGATAGCATCAGCCAAGGGGGAGTTTGTAAGAATTCTAATAAGTCTGATGTAGCCAAAACATTCAAAACATCCAAAGTCTCTCTGCATGCATGCACCAAAGAACTAAAGTAGAAATGCTTCAGAAGTTTTACACCTTGAACTAGAAATATTCTTAGTGTAAAATCTTCCGAAGCCAAAACCAACATCTTTCAAAGCCAAAAGTGAAGTCTTCCAAGGTTTCAAGACAAAGTATTCCGAAGCCAAAGAGTAAAGATAGATTTCTTCTGAACACTTTTATGAACATGCTTTTATTTGATGTACTTTACTATAAAGCTGGACCACCTTTCCGCTGCAACTCTGTTTGACTCACAAACTTTCATAAATTGGTGAAAAGGTCCATGCTTTTGGTAACTGTAGATTGAGGTCTTGAGTCTGAGTTTTCTACTTTATGTACTTAATCCTTTTTATAATATATTAGGATGTGAGGTATGGCATGTCATAGTTACTAGTCAAAAGCCAATGTGCCTTTTGACTCTACATTTGATTTTGTTGTCTAGTCTTATGTATCCAACTGGCCTTTAAAGTATGGTTGGCTGTAAGGTGTAGTATATGTATCTCAAGTACTTGTAACTTTTCATTATGCTTTGTAACATTTTGTATAGAACTTGAGAAGCAATATACAATATTCTTGAAACCCAAATATTTGTGTTGTTTTGCTATCTTGTTCTGTCTCTTATTTACTTGTGTTTTTAGCATCTTTTATTCTAGTTAACCAGTTTCCTATTTGATCTATTAAGTGTTATAAAGAACTCACCTAAATTGTGTTGTTATGTTGTAAAGTGCATTACCCGGTCCTGCACTTTCCTCCTTATTTGATATTTCAGCACCCCATGACATAATGTTTTCCCCATTTATTTGACCTTTCTTCCAACAATTTTGTTTCTTCCCTTTAGTTTCTTCATAATTATCTAAGTTTTTCATTTTTCTGAAGAGAACGGTCCATATACTCGATTATTGATTATGGATAATGGTGCCATTAATATTGCGGTGATGAATTTCTTATATCCGTCATTATATTATGGTATGTATGTGGAATAGTTTCCTAGACATATATTGGTGGTTGGAGTGTTTCATACGACGAGAGGTTAAAACTTTGATCTCTTCTCTCAAAATATTCTTAAATATTATATAATTCTTCATTTGTCGGCATCTTGACTTTATCCTTTGACTTTGTGACTTTCATCCTAGGCTTATGTGATCTACTGGGTCAGCTTAATTTGTTCTTAGAGGTGCAGACATTAATTATTGTAGAGGTGTGTCAAATCTCTAGTTCCTATGTCCTAACGCTCCTACATTCCACAAGCAATCCGCTTGATATCTCGACCTACTTTAACTTTTATTTAACTAGTAACTTTGATGTTACTATCTCCGTTTGGATAAAAAAATATATGTTTCATCCCTGAAAACTGGGATTGGCATATCCCTAGTTCATATATATTCATCTTCCGGTTTGTAATTTAACAAATGATTATATCCTTAATTCCCATATTGACTTTATAAGAATTAAAGTATCTGTTTATGTCATTTCTATGATTGATGATCATAGAGTAGTTAGGTATCTTCCTGACTTTTCTTTATCATACAGAGTCACTAAACTTGTTAAATCCTAGATACGACAATAAGTATCTAATTTACTATAACTAGTAGCTCTCATAGCAAGACACATTCTAATTTTAGGACACCCTAAGAGTGTGACTGATTGATACACGTGTTTTCATTTGTTTATTTATAAATTCAAAGTTCAAGCAGTGAAAAATATATATCATAAAATAAATCTTTCGCTTTTTAATTTTTCATAAAGATTTGAGAAAAATCCTTTGACAATATTGCTTTAACAAAATCTTTTGCCATAAGTAGATATTATATATTTATTAGATATAGCCATGAGATATATTGGTGCCTAGGATTTAGCGTCCTTCTAGTATCTATTCTTGGCTACTCTAATTACGCTTAACTTAAAAGTTTACTATACATCAGCATAAAAGTAGGTAAATACATTCAACAGACACGAAAACAGTTAGGCATAATTATAGTTAAATAGTTTAATCATAATTTTTTGATAACTACACATTTTATTTTAACTGCAATGTCCACCCTTCATATTTCGTCTGATGCCTAACTATGCTTGACTTAAAAGTTTACAATTTTATGGTCTAAATGTTCTTTTTGGTAGTATCAACTTAAGCTCAAGAAGATAGCTCCTAATGTAAGCAGTATTTAGTCTCATTCTTAGGATTTGTCATGTAGCACCTCAGGATTAGCTAGAATAGTTCTGATATGAGAGAGGGGTTATATTCATGAAGAATTAAAAGAGAAAATAATGATTTGGGTGTGTCTTAATAAATACCCGGATTCCCATTGTATAGGTTGTTCTAGGAGTCAATGCACCCCGCATCACCAAGACAATACGGGTTGCATCGTCTCGAAGTCCTATATGGGTGACATGTGTCAACTCCTTATTAGTCCTGATCTCCTTATGTTGATACGACCCACATCATCATCCTGAAGCGGCCCGCATCCTCAACCTACTATGTCGCACATCGAAGCCACGTGTCAGAATCTGACCCTTAGTTAATAACCATGTGTCATAACATGACTCATTGTCATCACTTATGTGTCAACTATGTCGCACACCACAATGCGACTCGCATCACCCCTCTTGGTACAGCCCGTATCGGCCTTAAACTCCTAAAGATTTTAGCTTTTTTTTTTTCTGTTTTGAGAAAATTTGGGATTGTTACTTGAAGTGTTGGATCTTTCATTTGATCTACTGAGTGCTTCTTTATTAACCTTTATTCCATCTTTAAGCACTTAGACTCCCATACGGTTCTCTAGGCTCATTGTCTTAAAATTCAGTTCTTTTGATAGACTCAATGTAAACTGTCCACGATTTCGGAAGAGATTTCAATAATTTTCTAATAATATCTCTATTTGCCATCTTCCACCAACTTCATTGAGAGATACCAGAAGTTCAACATAAATCTTATATGTTGTTGTCATTGTTTGTCCTCTAAAAAGATTGAAGTTTTCAAACTTTTATTGCAAAACATCTCTCTTGTTCTCCTTCATGTCTTTATTGCCTTCATTTTTGCCTTCAAAGCTTCCTATAATTTCTTATAAGTAGTGAACTTCTTAATGCCATGAATGGTGTTGTTTAACATACAAATTCTAATCAACCAGAGTGCCTTGGCATCATCCACTTCCATCTTTTTAAAATCCTCATCCATATACTTTATTGGATCTTTTGGAATCATTACTCCTTCTTCACCGGCAACTTGAAACAAAAAGCCTGATATATTGCATAAGTTTCAAGATTATAAGAGCAAGATCAAGTGGGAAAACGGACTAATCTCTAAACTACACAAGTATGGGGTATTTATACTAAGAAAACTTAACAATAAAAATAATCATGATCATCTATTCTAGATTTAGGATCAATAACAAGCTGTATCCTTTGATCAATATATTATGACATACAATAAATGTACATTACTATTAGATACATTTATTACACAAAACATACAAGGAATTAAGAACGGAAAATCTTCAACAATTGTAGAGTTATGGTTGCACAACTACTGTTTAACACTGACATCCTTGAATCAAAGACAATATATCAATGTAAAGATATAGAATTTTAGCAGTTGAAGTTTTCAACAAAAGACTTCATTTCGGTAGTTGGACTGGATAGATCTATAAAATCTTGTTCATATAGATGTTTTAGGTACTCAACAATCATTGGTTCACCTTTCCAAAACGTAGAATTCCTTCTAGTCGTAGCTTCTTAATAGATATTTGGTGCAACTTCATATGTGGAAGAATAGGTTCTTTATTTAAGAATTTGTTACACTTATCACCTTCTACTAGGAAAAGAATTGTTTGAGTGTTGATAAAAAGAGTAATTGTATATTGTTTCAAGTATAACATAAAATCCTAATTTATATTTATGTATTGTTGTTAAAATTCTATTAATATATTATTATTTTTATTCACAAAACCTACATCAAAATCTTTAATCATTTAACATTCGAACCATTCATCATCAATTGAATCACTTTCATCTATAGGGGGGATGATAGAGCTGGTTTCTTCAGGTGGTTAAAAACCTATTGTGAAGGGGTTTTATAATATAGACCATCAATTCCGGCCATCCTCACTCCTATATTGTGATACAATTCCCCTCAAATTAATAGTTTTTGTTTTGTATTCTAAAGGGTATTTTTTTATTTATATGTTAAATATTAAATTACTGGAGTTAACGATTTTGGATGGAAATGACAACTTTTCAAAATTTCGAGGATCAAGATGTAAGTTTTTTTCTTTTGTTGAAAATGACAAATATGACAAATCACATGAAGAAAAACAACAATTTGCTATTATATTTAATATTTTGTTTTTTCAAACCATGTAATACATGGGTAAGTAAAGCTACTTTTTTAATATTCTATTATTACCCTTTAAATTATTTACTATATATTCTAAAATACGTATAAATCCAACATATACCATTAAATTAAAACAATTAAAGAAATACTAATCTTAATCGTTGTATATGAAAAGTCGCACAATACACCCTTCAAAATTTCATGTTGATAGATGCTTTTCAGCAATGAAGTAAGTGAAGTTCGATTTACTTGATCGGATTGGAGAATTTAAACGATAGTTGTATTTATTAATATTGAAAAAGACTTGCTTCAAAATATTTCACTAAGTGATATAATGAATAGATTTTAAAATATAAAAACTCATGAAAAACAACTACAAAGATTTCATATGAATTTGATGACCATTGAAGTATTTTTATTAGGTAATTTTTTATATTTAACTTGGTTTATCTTTTAACGTGTGACCCGACCTGACCCTAATATTAGTGAAAGAATTCTAAATTTTGATATAGTCAATGGACCCTCAAAAGCGACCCCATTAAAAAGATTTTGGCCTAAAATAAACGTTATATTACATCAGTTTTTTGTATATGTAGCAATCATGATGCTTTGTATTAATAGTCAACATTCTAATTGAGGCATCTTGATTGAGAATAAAGATTTTACCTAGAGGGGTGGGAAAAATCGTACAATTACATCCCAAAAAATTTTATATGTTGAAAGATGTTTTTTGGCAATGAAGTATGTGAAGTCCGATTTGCTTGACCGGATTGAAGATGAGAATTTTAAAAGATGGTTATATTTTTTTATTGAAGAAGACTTGCTTCAAAATGTTTCACTAAATGATGCATTGGATAGATTTCAAAACATAAACACTCATTAAAATAACTTTAAAGATATTGTATTTCTCTTATGTAATTTTGATGACCATTAAAGTATTTTTATTATGTTATTTTGATATTTAACTTGGCTTTATCTTTTAATGTATGACCTGATCCAACCCAATCCAAATTGTACCAAAAGAATTGAATTCAACTTAATGCTATAATGAATAGACCCTCATAAAAATTTTCCTCCATAAATAAATTTTGGGACCAGGAAACACGTTATATTACATCAAGTATTTGTAAAGGTAATAGCTTGAATGCTGACTATTAATACAAAGCATCATATTGCTACATAATATACCATTCAATTCGACTCCAAAAAAACATCAGAACCAAGCTACCTTGCAATTGGTATCCAAGTTCATGAGTATCCTTCATCTTCTACTCTTCATCTTCCTCTCTTTACAATGCAAAACTTCAACATCACAAGCATGGATCAAAGCTGGTTATTGGTACACCGGTAGCATAAACCCGACACCCAACATAAACTCTGCTCTTTTCACACACCTCATATGTGCTTTTGCATACATCAACCAGTCAACCCACGAGCTAACTTTAACAGAATCCGATGAGCCTTACGTATCCACTTTTGCCTCTACGGTCAAGAAAAGCAACCCGTCGGTTAAACCACTTTTGTCCATATGGACAGAGAGTGAAAACTACGTAATCAATGGGAATTCATCCAACTTTTTATTAATGACAGAAAACCCTGCACATCGAAAGAATTTCATCGAGTCTTCGATAAAAATGGCTCAGCGTTACGGGTTTGAAGGGCTTGATCTTTATGTTGCTACTTTGTTAAACACAAAGGGAAACATGACCAGCTTAGGGGTATTGTTTAACGAGTGGCGAGTCAAGGTGGATCAAGAAAAACTGATCTTGACCATGGGAGGTCATTACACGCCTAAAGTTGACTTAGTGAGTTACCCGGTTGGCTCGGTACGCAAAAATTTTGATTGGGTGCATGTTCGATCATACGACTATCATACACCTATGATCGATAATTTCACAGCAGCCCATTCAGCCCTCTATGATCCATCTACCCATGTCAATACAGATTATGGCATTAATGAATGGATCAAAAGAGGATTACCGCCAAGTCAGCTGGTGCTTGGGTTAGCATATCATGGCTATGCATGGACCCTACAGATAATGGCATCGGTGCACCGACTAAGGGTCTGGGTATTACAAGAGATGGGTCAATCAGCTATGATTATATCAGGACATACATGACAGCTTACAAGACTAATTCCGTGTATAATTCAACATATGTGATTAATTATCGTCCCATTGATTCATTTTGGATTGGGTTTGATGATGTGGAGGCTATCAGAAATAAAGTTGCTTATGCAAGGGATAAGGGGCTTCTTGGTTACAATGTATGGCAGCTCCCTAATGATCACAACTGGGAACTCTCAAAAGCTGCTGGTAAGTACAAATTAGATGACGTGACAAAATAAATGTGTTGCATTTTGGTATGGGTCAATATGGGTCGGGTTAACCCGAAACACTCTTTTCCCCATATTTTATACCTCTTTTATAAGTGATTTTATTGTTCAATGTGATTACAGAACCGGTAAATTTCTGTCAGTTATATAGTCAATACACACAATGAGAATTTAGGTAATATTTATTACACTTCCATGCAATTTACCCTTCAGAAAATATTCATTTATTTATTTCATATTTCGACCCATTTTGACCCATCACTATACACACTAACACACCCATAAAAGTAAGTGCACTTACGACGACAAACTTTGCAGCACAAGAAGTAGATACTTACAGCCATCGCAAGGAAGTACTGGTGATTGCTTTGTGCACAGTTGCTTCCTTAATCCTGTTACTAGGCTGCATAATCTTTTACCTGAGAAAAAAGATCATATTAAAAGGTAGACCTTTTACCTTTCAACTTTTACTTGCCAATTTCCATTCATCCTAGAAATTAAAAAAAATGATTTATGGTTTATGATTTAAAGATGATGCCCACATCTTATAAGTAACAGTAATTTCATATCAGTATTATCTTGTGTAACATGTAACAATGAGGATAACATATTCCATCTGCTTTAATAGTGAAAAAGGTGATGAATAGAGGCAAATCATCATATCAAATACACCAAGTAATTAGCTTTGAAGACATAAGAGAAGCTACAAATAGCTTCTCAGAGGAAAATAAGCTTGGCGAGGGTGGATATGGACCTGTTTACAAGGTACTTAATTCTTTTATTTTACAAGTACCAAATTTCTTGTGATCTAACTATGATTAAAAACGACGCTACACCAACATCAACATAGCTGATGTAGCTATTTGTAACATTCAGACGAGTGAGAAAGGAGTTCTGATTTTTGCCACTTTTTTATTAAATAAGGCAAAAACCTTCTTCAAGTACAAAATTCTTTTATTCAACTATCATTAAAAGCAACTCTGCACCAACATTGGCATAAGCATTATAAGTGATACAAAGTAGAAGTATAAAAGATACATCAAGCTCGTTTAATGACATGGGGAAGCATGGGGGATGGTGATCGAACCTAAGAGACGGATGTTTATTGCATATCACTTATTTCCAAAAATATAGGGTGTTTCTTAGGAGCATGCAGATGGCTATAAATGTACAGATTAACCAATATAGGTCATAGGTATAACGTGGTTTGGTATTATTTTTCAACAGGGAAAATTATCAAATGAACAAGCAATAGCAGTAAAAAGACTTTCACACAGTTCTAAACAAGGAATCGAGGAGTTCAAGAATGAGGTTACATTTGCAACAAAACTACAACACAAGAATCTAGTAAAGCTATTGGGATTCTGCACTGAAAAGGAAGAAAAAATGCTGATATATGAATACATGCCAAATAAAAGCTTAGATTTCTACCTCTTTGGTGATGAATCTTCTCTATATTCTTATTATTAAACCGATGATAAGAACCTAAAGCTTGGTTGATTTCAACTAAATTTCACTAACAGTAAAAACTTACATGTGTAGATCCTTGCAGAAGGTTGATGTTGAACTGGGAGAAATGGGTGGAAATAATTGAAGGGATAGTCCAAGCACTTCTGTATCTCCAAGAATACTCAAGACTAACAATAGTTCACAGAGACTTAAAAGCAAGCAACATTTTACTTGATGCTGATATGAAGCCTAAAATATCAGATTTTGGTATAGCTAAAAGCTTTCAGAACAATGAAACTGAAGCAAGCACTGACCGAATTGTTGGAACCTATTAAGTATGCTTACAAGTTGGTATTATTAATCCACATAATTTTCGATACTGATAGATCATGATTCTTTAGACACTTATCTATGTCCTTATTGCAATGCAGTGGATGTGTCCCTCCTGAATATATAAGAAAAGGTTTATACTCCAGAAAATACGATGTTTATAGCTTCGGGGTTCTCCTTCTACAAGTCATAAGTGGGAAGAAGAACTATAATGTATATGGACCGCATCAAAACCTAAATCTTCTCGAATATGTAAGTTACATTACTAGGAAAAATGCCATGAGAACCTGAAACAGAGAGATAAACATTACATTGTCATGTAGAATAAGTTTAAGGTCTACAAATTGCGTTTTGCCCTTCCTTTTTTTCAGATTTACATGATCAAATCCATCTTTTTAACCAATTAAATGATTCATACATTCCTCAAGATGAATTACTACCATAAGCCAACTCTTTTTCTCTAGTTATAAGCAGATTGCGAAATATTGTTTAACTGCTTTCAGCACATATGTCTAGGATAACTTTAGTAGAGCGGGTATATAAAATAACCAGAAAAATTATCAACGAGGTACATTGAGTCTACAATCATCTGTGGAAATTAAAAGTAAAATGACAACACTTTAGAGACATTTCAATTATCAACTTCAACAAGTATTAACAAATGACAAGGATGACACAAATAACATAGCTGTCCAATATGATGATCCACCCATAGAATAATCATATTTAACTTTTTAGAACATAGAAACAAACATTAATAAAGAAGAATTATTGCTTCAAATTGTTCAAAACTACTATTAGAAGCACAGGATTGGTTCAAGCATTTCATCAAGCACCTGGTGTGCATCTTCAAACTTGTCAGGTTTTCAAAGAAAAAAAAATGAGTTACATCAGCCCCAAATTGATTTTCAAGGATCCCAGTAATTATAGAAAAAAATGAATTACATTAGCCCCAAATTGTTTTTCATGGATCTCATTAATTATAATCAAGTAATATTGAAGCAATACATAGTAAAATAAAATTGCAGGGGAGTAAAGAGCACCTTAGGTTCTTGATATTGTTGCATTCAACAATTCTCCATGAGCAGATATCGTCGTTCTGATCTTCTTCCTGATGTAAAGGACATTGAATAATTAAGTAATTATTGTATACTGATGTATTCTATTCAATTAAAACAATTACATAGTTATTCTCCCAATTTTATTATTTTTTTTATTTATTTTGATGGTTGATTGTGAACAATTTCAGGCATATGTTTTATGGAAAGAAGGTAGAGCAATGGAGTTCATAGATCCTTCATTGGATGATGAATGTTCAACATATAAATTAACAAGATGCAAGCATGTGGCCCTGCTATGTGTTGAAGAAAAATGGACACACAGACCATCAATGTTGGAAGTTTCAGCCATGTTAAGAAATGAATATCATCAACGTCTCCCTGTGCCAACAACACCTGCTTTTTCAACCAGTAGATTTGATGAAGAAAAGAAAAATAAAACCAATGGAAATGTTTATTCGGTTGATATTGCAACAATTACCCAACTTTTACCTCGTTGAGTTATTACTATGACACGATGGTAGAATCAAGACTCTTGTTCGTTCCCTTTTGTATGCTCTGTTGTTCGAAGGTTCAACTCATGTTTTTCTAAAATTCACATTGGTGCGTTGAGGGTATACAAAGAGTCATAGATGATGATTGTAATCCTTGTCCACACTATTTTCTTGTATTATTCGGTTCTACTTTTAAGGTCTAAAAATTTTGTATAACAAACGATCACAAAGTCCCTTTTTGAGAATTCTATAATATTTTCGCATTACTTTTCTCATGTTAGAAGAATAATACAACTCTATAAATTTAAATATAAGAACAATAACAATAAAATTCCAGTAAATTAAGCTTGAACTTTAATGATTGTTAAAACTATCTTGTTATCTGGATTGTTTTTTTACTTTTTATGAAAAATGTTATTCTATCATTAGGGTGGAACGGTGGAACGAAACTAGACTTTTTCATTACTCTGTTGTTGCCAATTTGAAGATCAAACTAAAAAGCAATTACGTTGACGGTCGATAAAATATTTGGTCAATCAATGTGGGAATCTAAACTAACATGTAAACCTGAAATATTTGATGCGGGTTAAGGGATAAGTATTTAGGTACGAGACCCGGAACAAAGAGAAGTCAACCAAGTAGTCAAGAGTCCTTTGTGAGAATGTAGCAATCTGGACAACAGTCCAAACGTAAGAATCTTAGAGTCTATGTGAGAATCATATCCCTAATGAAATGAAAGTCATTTGATGAAATGAAAGTCATTTGAAGGTGTTACATGTAGTGATGAAATGCAATATGGACTCCTAGATTAGTAGCTCCAATGTTGTCTTACCATAGGGTTGGTGTAATCGTAAGAGGTATGTGATGCTCACGATGAACGAAAGTAATCCAACTGATTTTAGCTGTACAGTGAGCAAGTGCATGATACTTAAGCTCAGTATTGAACCAAGCAATCATGTGGTGTGTCTTAGAGTTCCAACTGATAAGGTTGAAACCAAAAAACACACAATTACCCTGAAAACTCATAGCTTAAATGGCTTGTATTGTGTCTCATGAGATGATGGCTTGTATCAATCAAAAGGGGTTGCAATAGCTGGGGGAACACATTACCAGACGCTCGTCAATATTGATGTTTATACTCTAGAAAATATGATGTTTATATCTTCAAAGCTCCCCTTCTACAAATCATAAGTGAGAAGAATAACTATAACATATATAGATTGCATCAAAACCTAAATGTCCTTGAATATGTAAGTTACCACTAGAAAAAAAATATGATAACCTAAAAAAGAGATATTAATATAAGATTGTTATGTAGCATAGGTTTAAAATTGTCTAAATTTTTTTTCAAAAGTTTTAGATTAACATGATCAAATCCACCTTTATAACCAAATGAGACGATTCATAAGTTCCTCAACTACTAGCACATGCTAAATATTTTCCTCTAGTGATAATGTCAATATTTTTAACTGCTTTAGCATAAATTCCAGCGCATATGCATAAAATAACATTAGTGGAACCAGAAATAGTATCGACAAACTACATTTAGTCTACAATCTTTTGTGGAAAGTTAAATAAAATGACAAAAACAATGCACTAATTATTCACCCTAACAAGTATTGACCAATCACAAATAACACAACTATCCATAGAATCTCCCACTCAATTGCACTAAGAATAATCATATTTAACTTTTCAGAAAGTAGAAACATTTAGAAAAAATAATTATTTTTTAAAGACCAACAAATCATTTATATTAAGTAGCTAACAAGAGTTAGCAAGAGATAGGAAAGAAGAATACAAAAAATAAAAACACACGCTAGTATACATCCATTGTTCCCACATTATGGATTTCATTTTTGACATGTTTTTACCCAAAAGAACCCTGTCACCTTGATTTCTTCAATTAGATTGCAAGAAGAGATCTGAACTTGATTGAAGATAAGATTATTTTATGCTTTCCAAATGTTCCATAACGCCTTAAAATATAAAGTGAACAACCTTCTTTCTCAACTTTGAATGAAGAGAGTACTTATAAACATTAATAGCATCTCTAACTACAAAAATAGATAAATCAAAGATATGGGACTGTTGGAAAATATAGTCTCAACAAGATTGAACAAAATCACACAACGGATGCTTGATGACATGCCAAAAAGACATGCTTTTTCAACCAATAAATATGATGAAGAAAATAAAGATAAAACAGGATGTTTATTCTGTTAATATTGCAACCATTTTCCAAATTTTACCATGCTGAATTATATATGATTTGTTGTGACAGAATAAATATGTTTTGTTGGGTCAACGCATGGTTTTTCTTCTTTGTCTCCTATAATTTGAAGGGTGAACACATGTTTTTCTAAAATTTCCTATTTTATAAAGAAAAATAGATAAATTCTAACATACTTGGGGTTAAAAACAAGTGACCATGGTTCATGGATGATGGTTCATACTTCGGGTTTAAAACCATGGGGTTCCGGTTTTATGGGTTTTTGGTTTTCGATTTTACTTTGGTTTCATTTTTTTTGGTTTCACTCATGTTTATTTAAAAGATCCATTTTTACAAATAAAATCTAGATGAATTTTAATGCACATAGGGTTAAAAGCAAGTGACCCTGGTTCATAGATGATGGTTCATACTTAGGGTTTAAAATCACGGGGGTTTGATTTTATTAGTTATGGTTTTTGGTTTCATTTTAGTTTTGGTTATTGGTTTCAGTTTAATTTTGGTTTTGATTCTTTCCGTTTCAATTTTTACTTTGGTTTCAATTTCGGTTTTGAAACCGATATTTTGTAAATCTTAAAATTATAACTTATTATAATACATTAATGTAAATTCAAATGAAATTCAATCATGTAAAGCCAAAAGTAGATTTAAATTAAAATAAAGTAGTTATATTATATTCTAGGTAGCCAGCCAGATCGTTCATATATAGATACTTTTCTTGGTTTGGGTTTGGTTCATGTTGGTCGTAATATGGTTCGTTTCGGTTTTTCTGGTCCATGTTTCGATCAAAACGAACTCTAAAGCTAAATGTTCGGTTTTTGACAAAACTTCAAACCAAACTGGTTTTTACGGTTATGTTGCTTCGGTTATTCTGGTTGCGGTTTGGTTATTTTGGTTTTATGCACACCCTTAAATTGATGGGTTGTAATCCTCATCATCATTGTTTTTCTATTTTATGGTTTTATTTTTAGGGTCACAAATGTTTGTATGTAGCAAACTGTCATAACTAAAGTCTTTTTTTAACTCTATGGTATTTCCACATTATTGTTCTCAAGTTAAAAGAATGATATTCATCCATAAATCTGAATACAAGTATTATAATAATAATAAAATTTCAGCAAAATGAGCTTGAACTTTAACACTTCTTAAACTATTTGCTATCTAGACAGTTCTATATAAAAGGTTATGCTTTTAACAAGGGTTGAACCAAACTATTATTCTTTGAGTGGATATGGGAAGCGTATAGTATCAGGTGATACATAGTGTCGTTACCTTAAATTTACATGTGTGTACCTAATCCATGTTTATATATAGTTTCTTTTTATATGTATTTTCCATTGTCTTTACAAAATAGAGTAATATACTAATTCATAGATTTTTTTATTTTTATATTTCTAATTCACTAAGTAATAAAACTATATAAAAGTAAAATAAAAATAAATGTTCTTGGAAACTCAACTAGTTTATATGGTAATAAGTAATATGATGCAATTGACAATTATACAAACAAAGTAATCAACAGATGCAATTATCAGAAAAAATTCATAGCAAAGGATTACAATGTACATAGAGAGTTCTCTTTCAAAGTCTACCAGCACACAATACATATAATCCTATTTACACTAATCAAGAAACAAAAAGAAACATATATTTACAAAATAAGACCCTATACTATGGCAAAAACAAAACTAAAGACTAAATGCTAATCTTTAAGGATCCAACAATACTCCTCCTAAGATTTACATAGGTCTTCAGTCAAAAAAAATCTCTAGGCTCTTCTTTGATTTTGAACATGGGCTTTTCTTTGTACAACTCCAGTTCTCGTAACGCCTTCTTTATTGGTGCCTTAAATTTTTCTGCCAAAATCCCTTGCTCGGGCTTTGAATAATTTGTTTTAACCTTCATAGCATCCATCACCAGGAGTGTTTCCTTAGACAGACCTGCTTTGTCAACATTGGCATACATTTCAATTGGACTTGAATTATCTTTTGTATGAATCTCCAATACTCCTTTACTTGAGATTCTCACAAACTCTATATTGTTTATGTTCTTCTTTACAATATTTGCATAAGCCATCGCTTTTCTCAATGAAATCCGTTCCATTGTTGTATTCATTACCTTTATTATTGTCATAAAGTACTTTCTATCATGTTCTGCATCAACTGAGGATACTTGCTCAAACTTCTGATTGGACAGAGATGATATGTAACTTGGATGAAGGAGTTTCAGCTCAAATACTCCAAATAAACTAATCAAATCTTTATCCCAATCGTATTCATTTCTAACAAGCTTAAGATGAAAGTCTGTTGAATCATAAAACCATCTCAGAATTCGTTTAGATTCTTGAGTACCATCAATTACTTTCAATCCCGGATTGGTAACTTGATCAAAATGTTATCTCCAAAGGCTTTCAAATAGTCTATATCAGTAGATGTTCTTGACTCTCCTTTGTCTTTCCTTTTTAACTTTTGAAAATACATTTTGTCTTCTTAATCACATATTGTTTTTAAAAAAGCTGGCATTCTCGTAATTCCTCTATCAAGAAGTTGCACAAAATTTTCACCTTTAGCAACCTTGGATGGATTAATAAGAGTTAACTTATGGAATAGTAGATGTTTCAACTTCATCTATCTTTCATTTTCTTTTTCAGCTTCTGTGAACTTTCCAGTACTAGCCTCTTGAGATTCTTTCTTATTCACTTTCTCTGTAACAATCACTTCAGTCTCCTTTTCTTGTTCAATAACATTTTCTTTTATCTTCTCTATTTCTTCAAACAATCTTTTAACTCTTTCTTCAAGATCATTGATCATAATGTCTTTCTTTTCATCATTTGCTTTTAACAAAGCATTCTTTTCTTGAATTCTTTTTATCATTTTATCTTGATCTAAAATATTTGCTTTCAACTCATGTATTATTTCTTCATCACTATCAATCTCTGTTTGAACACAAACACTATTAGTTTGTCTCATTTTAGACTCATTCACATTAGTCTGATTATCTTCAGCTTGTAATGCTTCATCATCCATAACATTCACAATAGTCTGATCATCTCTTCATATCCAGTTGCTTCTCAAACATCTTCATTTAGAAATGCTGCCACATTATGCTTTGACTCAAATTTTAGCTCAACCATCTGTAATACACAAAGAAACAAGAATAAGTACGAAGGTATTACATTGATGAAACTCTCAAAATATTTTCTCAATTTTAATTTTAAATTTTATTTAATAGATTTTATATTTCAAAATTTGATTATTTTTATTAAAAAAATTCTAAATGTTAAACACTTACTAGTTTTTCTGATTCAATCAAATTTTAAAAGATACCATCAATTAAGTAACTTGTTTCTTGTTGATTTGTAAGAATTAGTTGAGTTTCGATGATTAACAAGCAACATTTATTTGAAAATTTAAGTTGTCGATTCATTTCTATTTTTTTATTTTTACTGATGAACTCATGAATCATCAACTATTTTTTGTGATTAAATTTATATATGATGATGTTAAACATGTTGAAATTATGAGTTAACAACAATTTCAGGTTCAATTTTGAACATTCAATCACATTTATCATCAAATTTCAAATTATTCATGTTCTTAGGGTTCGAACGCCCAAATAGGGATCAAACTCCCGTTTGAATGTGATGATTATGGAAAATGATTTGATGAACTACTCTTAATAAGTTGTATAGAATCATTGATTATACTTTTGTATAGCAATAATCTTAGATAATTAATCTAAACAAGAATGAATGATGCTCGACGGTGTATAAGTATAAGAACAGAGAGTAAGAGTGTATGAAAATGTTCGAATGAAGTGAAACTAGTCAAGTGTTGAATTTATATAAGTGTGAAAACCCCTGGACGCATTAGCACTTTGTAGACGCATGAACACTGTTTGGACACATGAGCCCTAGTAACATGAGTTAAACTTGGTCAAGTTTTATCTAAGGATATTAGGCGCATTTGCACTGTTCAGGCGCATGGGCACTGTTGAGGCGCATGAGCACTCTTCAGGCACATGACCTATCCTGAAATGTCTAACACTTAGACAAATGCATGAACCCTCAGTTTGTATGAGAACTGTTTAGGCGTATGAGCTTTCAAAAATTTACACTTGGTTTATTTTCAACATGGAAAGTCTGAGCCTATTTTGGCGCATGAGTTTTGTAAGAACGCCCAACACTTAACCAAAATATTAGACTTATGACAACTATTTAGGCGCATGAGGTTTAACAAAATGGCCAACACTTGTATAAATTCCTGAAATTCATCATACACCTGAATTAGACTTTTTACCACTATTCAGGCGTATGAGACCTTTCCATAAGTCTAACACTTGAATTTTTTTTCAAAAAAATCTTTCAAACCCTAATTTTGACCATTCTTACTATTCTTAATGAAAAATTCCAATATTTGTTCAAACTTTGAATTTTGGCTAAGACTTTGACTTTTTACCTTTTAAAAAATTTATTTCTCACTTATATTTTTACCTTGAATTTTTAATTAATTTCCTTTCATTTTAGTCTCATAAATTTTAAAAATTTTCAAACAATCTCAATTCTTTTATTTTAAATTGCATGAAACTTTTTCACATTTCAAAATAATTTGAAATATTTTTAGGTACATTTTTTAAACAAATCAAGCACACACATGCTTGAATATATCAGTTTCATCCTTTTCATCCAAACATTTACTTTGATTTTCTCTTTTTCAATCTTTACTCCCCCTAAAATTCTAAGTTTACAAACTTAGAAGTTTATATAAGTTGAAAATTTGAGTAAAACCAGTCATTGTCAACATGCATGCACACAGAAAATCATGCAAAAATCAAAATAAAGCAGAATAAAAATCTACGATGTACACATAGAATCACATGCCTGCAGTGAGATCATATCAGATAATAATCAACACATTAAAATAAACAAATTATGGATAGTCATGGGCAGTGATTAAATCCTGGTATAGTGTGTTCCAGGTCAGCGTTACCATAACAAAGGAGACACTAGATCTAAGGATAGACAATGAGTGTTGTGGCAGAAATATCAGCACACTTACTTTTTCAATTCTTATGTTTTATTTGATATAACATTATGTAACCCGCACTTAGACTTGGAGAGTTCAACCCTCGTCAAGGTATGCAAGCAAGCATTATTACTCAACTTATTAACCTGACATATATTTAATCAGATCTCATGTTTTGAACAATGATATATTCATCATTGAATATGTGCACATTGGTATCTTTGTGCATCATGTGAGAATATCCAAGTCTGTAATGACTTACAACAGAGGATATCTTATCACTTCAGGTCTATGATGACTCATAGCAAAGAAGTGAATAAATGCTTTAAACAGATCTCATGGTTATTCTTATCACCACCAGGTGTGAGGTTGTGACTTGACAAGCAATCAATCAGATAAGTCAACACCACTCATATGTACTATGATGGAAATACACAAATGCATAATTGATTTAGTTTAATCACAAGAATTTACTTTTTCAATATAATTGCATTACCTTGTCTGCATATCATATCTGATCACGTCAGACTTTATTAGTGAGTGAAGTATGTAACTGATTAAACACTAATGTACTATCATTTATCACATATTGCAATGGCAGATTCAATCCTAAAGAATTGAATAACTAAACCATATTTTTGTATTTTCCTGTTATATTTTCTCTTTTTATTTTGCAACTTTCTAATTTTGTATTTGCCTTTTCTTTTTAGCACAAACACAATATTTATAATCAGGCAGTTAGCTTTGATAGTTTTCCTTTTGAGTTGTTTATGAAAAGGAGGGAGGGCTCTTATCATTTTGATGAAACAAAATCAGTTTTCAACATGATTAATAAGACCAATAGACTCAACCAGATACTCAAACCTTCCCAGTAAAAAGGCTTTTGTAAACAGGTCGACTAATTTTTTTTCAGTTGATATTTGAATTAAAATGATTAAACCTTTTTCAGAGTTATCCCTGAGAAAATGATATCGAATTTTGATATGCTTTGTTTTTTATTGTTGGACAGGATTAGTTGTTATAAACATAGCATTGGTGTTATCAATGTAAATAGGAGTTTTAAAAAAATTCAACCCGTAATCTAGTAGTTGGTTTTGTAACCATAGGATTTAAGAACATCCTGCTCATGGAGCTATGTACTCAGCTTCTACAGTTGAGACTGATACATTTGTTTGTTTCTTACACTGCCACGAGACTAATCGGGGACCTAAAAACTGACAACCACCCATAGTAGATTTTCTATCTTGACTACATCCACCATAATCACTATTAGTATATCCATGTAACTCAAAGTTTCCTTCATAAGGATACCATAATCCTAGAGCCGGTTTTCCTTTGAGATATTTGAATATCTGTTTGACTACGATTAGGTGAGATTCCTTCGAGTCTGATTGATACCTAGCACAAACACAAACAACATACCTTATGTCAGGTCTAGATGCAATGAGATAAATCAAAAATCCAATCATAGATCTGTATAATGTTTGGTTAATAGATTTTCCTTTCGGATCATGATTAATCTTGGTATTGATGTCAGTTGGAGTTCTGATAGATTGACAATCTTGCAGTTTGACTTTCTTTAATAGCTTATCAACAAACTTCTCTTGATTGATAAAAATGCCATTTGCATATTGTTTTACTTGCAATCCAAGAAAGAAATTGACTTTTCCCATAAACTCATCTGAAAATGCGATTTCATAATCTCTTCAAATTCTGAGCATAGTTTCTGACTGGTAGAACCAAATATGATACGTCCACATACACATGAACAGATAAGAGATCATTTGCATCCTTCTTTATGAATAAAGTTGGATCAAATTTCCCTCTTGTGTATCCATGTTGGATCAAATGCCATGACAATGTCTCATACTAGATTCTAGGAGCTTGATGTTGACCATGTAAAGTTTTGCTTAGCTTGTACACACGATAAGGGAATTCATCATCTTCAAAACCTTGAGGTTACTTGAAATACACATCATCGGTGATTGGTCCATACAAAAATGCACCTTTAACGTCCATTTGGTACACCTTGAATTTCATATAAGAAACATATGCCAGGAAGACACGAATTGCTTCAAATCTTGCAACTGGAGCAAACACTTCATCTTAATCAGTTCCTTCTTCCTGGGTATAACCTTATGCTACTAAACTTGCTTTGTTTCAAACAACTATTCCTCGATCATCTGATTGTTTTTGAACTACCATTTGAGCCAATGACATTCTCTCATTCAGGCAAATCCACAAGCATCCACACTTCCTGTTTACAAAATTGTAGTAACTCTTCTTGCATAGCCTCAATCCAACTATTGTCCTGTAATGCTTCAGTTGTGTTTTTAGGGACAAATTGAGATAGAAAACATGAGTATAAGCAAATGTTTGCTTGATTTGTATGACATCTTGTAGTTCTCTCATTCAAAGGACCAATAATCTATGTGATGGGATGTTTCTTGTGAATACGAGATGTTGGGATCTCATCTTCTTGAACATTCTCATCAAGATTGGGTCGGAGAGCTGATGCAATAGGTTTGAAGAATGTGGAGTGAAATTCAGAACTTGATTTGGTGAGTTGATAAAATAATCAAGCTTGTCATTGACATCTATATCTTCGGATACAAATGAAGTTCCAGACTCAAGTTGTTTTATATCTGATCCATCATTAGGAATTGGTTGAGAAACATCAGAATTTGCAGGAACTTGGTGTTGCTTAAGAATTTGTTGATCATGATTCTCTGAATTAAATATAGGATCTCTCACAAATGAGAAAAACGGATAGTCTAGGCTTGAATCATCCATATAATCAGAGTCTGAATCATCACTAAAGGATCCAAGATCTCCTACCTGTTTCCTGTAGACACAAGAAGATTCAAATAGATTAAAATTGAATTAGTTTGATAATAAGTCTAAATCAAATAACCAAGCTGGACCATTTGCAACTAATGGAAGTGAATTTTCAAGAAATTTAACATTTAATGTTTCAATAATAACATTCGTATTAGAGTTATAAACTCTATATGCTTTAGAAACTGACAAATATCCAAGAAAGAATTTGTCATTAGATTTTGCATCAAATTTCCCTAGCTAATCATTTGAGTGATAAATCAAAACTGGACAACCAAAAGATTTAAGAAAATCTATGTTTGGTTTCCTGCCAAACATCAACTCATAAGAAGTTTTATGTTTGTCTTTCACCAACAGAGTATGATTCTGAATGAAACACGTAGTTGATATGGCTTTATCCCAGAAAGTGATAGGAATCATAACATCTGCTAACATTGCATGGGCTGCCTCAATCAATGTTTGGTTCTTTCTTTTTGCAACTCGATTTTGTTGAGGAGTTTCTTGGAGCACTGAACTAATGAGCTATCCCTTTCCCTGCACAAAACACGTCAACATTAGCATTCTTGAATTCTGTTCCATTATCACTTCTAATTATTTTTACTTTTTGATCAAGTTGATTTTCTACTTTAGTGATAAACTCTTTTAATAATTCATTTGTTTCAAATTTTGCACACAAAAACAAAACCCAAGAAAATCTTGTATAGTCATCAATGATAACTAGACAATATGATTTCTTTCCAATGCTTTACATGTTTACTAGACCAAATAAATTCATGTGTAACATCTATAAAGGCTTGGAGTTTGAGTTTATCAGCTTGGACTTATAAAATGCTCTATGTTGCTTCCTTTTCAAACATGCCTTACAGAGGTCTGATGTAGCAAACTTCTTTGATGGAATTCCTACTACTTGATTTCTTGTTGCAAGTTTCTTCATGTTTTTGAATTTGGAATGTCCGAGACGTCTATGCCAAAGCTGGCTTTCATCGTTTGATGCGTGAGTAATGAGGCAAGTTGTTTCTATTGAAGGATCAACGTTGCGACATATCTAACTTGTAGACATATCTATCTCGAACTGCTTTAACAACTACCTACTCCTTGCTAATCTGAAAACCCGATTTCAAAATATAACAATAAGAGTAATCAAATAATGTAGAATATGATTTATCACATATTTTAGAAACGCTTAAATGATTAAACTTCAACCGAGGACACAAGTTGACTTAATCAAAGCTTATCACTGTATTAGATACCATTCCTTCACCAGTTATCTTTCCACCTGCATCTCCACCAAAAGCTACATAAGTACCTTCTTTTGTCTTAAAGTCTTGAAGTAAGGCTTGATTACTTGTCATATGCCGGCTACACCCATTTTCAACATACAATATATTCATTGGTCTTCTTGGGCATACATGCATTTCAAAGACATTTAAGATGAGTTATCAACTTAAGCCGAGATGGTCTTGGGCTAGCCATATTTATCCACAATGGTAAAATGCTTAAAATGGAGTTTGTTCACATTAGGTTTCTTTTGAATTTTTGGATTTTCAAAACTTCTTTGAAACACTGTCTGATATCTTTTCTTTGTTTTGACCTCAAAGCATTAAATCGATTCTCAAGATCATCATCAAGAAATTTGAAAAACCATAATTGGAAACATTATTAGAAAATTTTTTTTGGTAAATGTTTCATTTTCATTCTCACTGAGCGTGGAATGAAATTTCCCTATTTGTACTATTTTGATCTAACAGTATACTAATTATCATAATCAGAATTGATTCTTTTGAGAGATCTCAAGCCTAGAGAAGGTTGTTTTGATAGATTTTGAAAACCATAGTCTGGTTTCTTTGAAATCTTTGATTTACATATTCTTTTCTAGGCGAGTTCTTTTTAAAGTAGCAATTCTTAGTATTATGATTTCTCTCATCACACAATGCATAATATTTATTGAAATAACATTCAATAGTTGAGTGATTTGTTATATCACAGATGTGATAGTACTTGTTAAAATAACACTCAGATGTGTTATGATTGTACATATCACATATATAACAGTACTTTTGTGGTTGTTTAAACAACATTTGATTAATCCTTGATTTAGATGTGGAAGCCACATTTGAATCTTGTTTAGATATAGGGGTAGTTGGATTAATCTGTTGTTTTTGCTTTGTGAGTTTGTTCTTTTGATATTTAGGATTTTCCTTTTGAACTTTTTTATAACTTTTTGACTCTTTAGATACAAATATTTTATGAAAAACAAAAGACTTAGGACCTAAACATGTTTTCAGATTAGAGTTAGATTTGATCTTAGGTTTCGATGTTGTTTCAGATATTCTGTTCATATCAAAAGTTTCTGCTGATTCAAACTTCACTAGTTTACTTTGAATTAATTGATTGATTGGTTCAGCTTGTTTAGCTTTAGTAGTTGCTTTTCTTCGTCTTTGATTTCTAGTTCTTGATAAAGATTTAGTGCTTTAGGTTTTAAATGAATCTTGAGAAGATTCCTTTTCATATTCTTTGTTTTGATTTGATTCATTGGAGCTTGAATAATCAGAACATGAAGTTTTTGATTTCTCTTCTTCATATTTTCCTTTCATTTTGTTATTGATATCATTAACTTTTTCAATCTTTTGTTCAAGTTCACACTTTTCAATAACAATCTCACTTTTTGGTACAAATAGATTTGTGTTCTTTTGTTGAGGTTCATAAGATTTTACTTTAATGGGATGACCATTTTTTATCTTCTGTGAACCTTTTTCCTCAAATATTTCAATATTTATCTTTTCGATTTCACTCTTGACATTAAATTAAACATTCTTTTTCTTTTCTTGAAATTATTTAAGCTTAGCTTTATTCTTTGGTGAATGATCATGTGTATTAAAGTTTTCAGGTAAGATATTTGTGATAGATTCAAGCATAGGTTCATGTGTGAATCCTAATCCTATTTTATCTTTGTCTTTCCTTCCATTCACCAATTGCTCAACGATAGTTTTTGAGCTTTTCACTTTGGCTAAGTCAATTTGAGTTTCTGCATGTGCCAATTTCTTTTGTTTAAGAGTTTTTGTCATCTTTGAAGTTATTTCTTTACAAGTTCAAGTTCTTTTAAAGTTTTGTTCCAAGAAGCTTGAAGAGATATGATTTTCTCATCAGAAATTTTATGATAAGTTTTGAGCTTATTGTGCATTGACTCTTCTTGTTTCAATTTATCACATATTTTGAATGGGTAGGTTCTATAGTTTTCTACTTGTTCCAAACATGCTTTGGTGCACATTTTCTCTCTTACTTCCACTAGAATTTCTGGATAAGAGTTTGAAGACTAAGTATCAGATGATGAATCTACAACCTTGGGTTGTTTTGACTGTGCCATAAGAGCAACTTCTTCTGAATTTTCCTTAGGATTAGATTTGTCGCTCTAATCATAGTCTTCCTTTTTGTCTGATTCACCTTCTATTTTTGGATCTTTGTCTTCAGACAAGTCTTTGTTTTTCATCTCAGCTATCAGTGCTAGACTAGAAGTAAGATCAGTTGTAAACTATTTTGTATAAGCACTTCAATCATAACCATCCTTGATGCTTACAACTAATGCTTTCTTTGATTCTTCAGTGGTCTTTGGTTCATATTTTAGTTCTTTCATTGGCAAACTCTGTGTCACACCCCCGCTAAAGCGGAAACACGGGAATGTAACGAGACGGGATCGTCATAACACATGGTATACGATAGAGGAGCAATATATGTATGATGACAAGCGTGTCATGACGACACCCGAGCACAAATGGAGACTTGTGTCGCGTTCAGTCAATATTCACGACAACATAGCCATAAGCAACATATAAACGATCACATAAACAATTAGTATGACATTGTTTAATTTCCCACAACCCGGGAACAAGTGTCAAACATGCAAAGTATAAATCAGCTTATCCATTTTGTAGTCTTCTCGGATAGGCAAGAAATGAGCTGACTTTGTTATTCGATCCACTATGACCCATATCGAATCGTGACCACTGCTCGTTCTAGGGAGTTTGGTAATGAAATCCATAGTTATGTTCTCCCATTTCCACTCGGGTATTTCAGGTTGTTGTAACAATCCCGATGGTTTCTGATGCTCAGCCTTAACCTTTGAGCAGGTCAAGCATTTGCTCACGTAGGTGGCAATGTCTTTCTTCATGCCTGGCCACCGGTACAGATCTTTAAGATCGTGATACATCTTGTCTGCACCCGAATGAATAGAATATCGTGTCTTGTGTGTTTCATCCAAGACTAGTGTACGTACGCCTCCCCAT
>BJCM01167433.1:0-16681 GCA_018326385.1 Flaveria bidentis | reverse complement strand
TTAATGAAAAGCGAAACTTAATGAATGTTACCCCCGGGCCCATTTGATGATGGAAAGTCTTGCAAGCACTATGATAGACTTCACTTATGTGAGTCTGATGCATGATGATGGATCCGTATTCATGAGCGGGCTATGTGCCTTGCAGTGTGGATCAACTGTCGGGGGTTAGCTACCATTTTCATGTGTACCGACAGGGATTGGCATTTGTTGTCGATCAACATGGAGCTCTTGCTTTATGCAATCTCGTTTATGATGAAAGTGAAAGATAATGAAAGAATAAAAGATAATGAACATGCTTATTGTGATGCAAGTAATGTTATGTACTATGATGTATGCATGGTCATTATATGAAGGATAAAGTTTATATTTTCTTATATTATTTAAAACTAGAACTCGCTCAGTGAAGCTGACTTTTATGCATAATAGTTGGCAGGTAATAGTTGATGCTGAGGATGACACCGGTTGGAGGCTACTTGGATGGATATGGATAGCATTCCTGTTTATGAAACCATTTATTGTAATTGAAAGGAAAAAGTACTATGTTTTATTTACAATTAAAAGACAAGTGTATGATCACTATATCAACTGCAAGTTTTAAGTAAATGTTTATGTCATTCTGCTGCGTTGTTTTGTTATTAAAATTATTTTATGTTATGATTAACCAATTGTGAGGCTTCCCGGTAACAGGGCCTTACAATTTTTCTTTTACGAGCTTTCTAGTGTTGGTGGTCGCTAGTGACGATGTGACATTGATGCTACTTAGCATGGTTTACGCCATTGCCGTAATGCAAATCTTGATACTAATTTATTATATATTATAAATCATTTGTGAAAATGCATGCGTGTTGCAGCGGTACGGTTGTTACGCTATTTGTTAGGAATTCTACTTTAGTTAGTATCGGCTTGGTTCCTTATGACGTAAATTAAAAAATCAAAATATAATTATTAAAAAAATTGAATGAAAGAAAACAATTATGTATAATAAAAAGTTTTTAAGACAACTATATTATCCCAATCAGATTAGTGAAAGCATGTGTGGTATTTGTGATTGAAAATCAACTATTACCTAGATTTTAGGAGGTTTCGTTTCATGAATGTAAGTTAGAGCTTTATGATCATCATAGGCAGCTTTTGGCAGCGATTTGCATAGACCAAAGAAAGTTTATGGAGAAATTGTCACAACAAATTACAATCTTGATTGTTATTGAGTTATGAACAACCGGCAAAGAAAAGTGGAAGAATATATAGAGCTCAATCACAAAAAAATGAACGTCATTGAAAGTAAATGACGGTTTTGTTAGGCCACATGTATATACTTTAGTATTTGTATTATAAACTTCATATATTTTACTTTATTGTAAGGGCATAAATGAAATAAAATAATTAATTTTTTTAAATTTAAGCATGACTTTTTATATGTGTGTCTTAATTCATATGAAAAATTATCATTGTATCCTCCTTTTACTTTTATTATAAAAGATGTAGATAAATATTCAAATTATTAAACTCATAATATGCCACTAGAAAAATATTAGTATTATAGTCTATAACTATATACTTAAATATTTAATACAATAATACTTAATTTAAATAGTATTTAGTTATAAACATATAATTAGTAAATATAAATTTAAATGTCAATTTTTGATATCATAAATAAAATAAAATGTAATGAAGTGGATTAAATAATATCATATTATTAAATAATATATTAGTAATATTTATTAAATATATGAAAGATACAAGAGTAAAAATATTAAGTTATATAAAATTTAATTGATAAATTTATCATATTACCCCTAAAGTGTCTTAAAAACTTAATCAATTCTATGTTCTACCCTTTTTAAATACTTTGCACTTCTTTGTACATATTGTTCAAAACTTGTATGCTTAGCAAAATTACATCTTTATTCAAAGAGATGTATTATAGTAGTATAGATATAAATATATAAATAAAATAATACTTCATTTAAATATTATTTAGTTATAAAAAAATGATTATTAGGTATAAATTTAAATGTTAATTTATATTATATATATAAAATAAAATTTGATGAAGTATATTAAATAATATCATATTATTAAATAATGTATTAGTAATGTGTATTAAATAATATGATAGTTAGAAGTTAATTAAATGGGGATAAAAGTGAAATTATTGCACAAAACACTTGTACTCTATGCTTAAAATGCTGTATTGGTGTCTTACACTTTAAATGAAATTACCATATTATCATTCTAATATGTATTATATAGTAGTATAGATATGAGTTTAGGGCCAAATTTATAAGACTTGAAATGCCAAATTTGTCTCTTATAAGTTCTATTATGTCTTTTAAACATAATCATTAATTACAATTAGTTACTTTAAGCCAACTTTACTCGTGATTTTTATATTACTAAAAGTTTTCCATACGTTAATATGTTCTTAAAAAATACTTAACAAATAAGTATTTTATTATCTATAATTTGAGTATATATCACTACATTTTTAATTAAAAATTAAACGCGCACCCCTTTAGTGTTTTATAATGAATGAAGCTAAAATTTAATTAAGCTTTCATTCTACGTTAATTATTTTCTCATTTACGAATCATTAATATACATAACCACATAAAATGTTAATCAGAAGTTTTTTTATTCTAAAGAAAAGGGATCACCAGTTATTTATAGGGTATTGTTCTTTGTATCCTTACTTTATAATTATTAATTATCACTTAATCAATCATTAATTATTCGTCAAATAATAAAAGCATTTAATACTTAATTAATTATTACTCAAGCGTTAAAAATCACTCTAATTGAAAACCTTGGTTTATATTAAAAATAACTTTTTAGAAAAAAAAATAAAATATACTTATTTTCTGTAAGAGTTTTGAAAAAGGTTTTCATTCTATATTTTATTCTTTTGCCAAGTTAGATATTAAATTTCTTTGAATTATCAAAAAATAATTATTACAAAAAGTTATATATATTTAAAATACTTTTTATAAACAATATAAAAATTTACCTTTGATTATTATATTTTTAATAAAGACAGGTTTTTTTCGTTTTTTAGTCTTTTCTTTTATTTTTTTAAAACTTTTGTCGTATTTTTTCCTTGTGTTCTATTATTATAATTTTATCACAGTTAATTAGTCATAAGTAAAATAATAATTTAAATAATGTAAGATAAATAAGTTCATGTTAAAAGTTCATTAAAAATATTATTGCATTTAAGATGATCAAAATAATTTATTTTATATACATATGTAACTAATGATGAATCATGTATTTGTGAAACTAAACTCTTATTGGTTAAGCTATATTAAAAATTATTTAATATTCTAGAGTAGGGTGTAACTAATTAAAATAATAATTTAAGTAATGTAAGATAAATAAATTCTTGTTAAAAGTGTATTTAATATATTGGTGCATTTAAGATGATTTATTTAATTTGTTCTAGATATATGTAGCTAGTCAATCATGTATTTGTGGAACTAAACTCTTATTGGTTAAGTTATAGTAAAAATTAATTTAATATTTTAGAATAGAGTGTAACTAGTAAATAGACCAGGGTGTAATTAAAAATACCCTTATTTACAAGGATATCTTCGTCACATTGTTAGAGGTCAATATGTAAAACTCACTTGATTGGTGATTGGTGTTGTATTTCTGGTCCAAGCAACGTCAATTTTTTAAACGATAATTTTATGGAAATGAAAAAGAAGTACTTGAATATTTTGAATCTAATTGGCCTAATATCCGAAGGCTCAGGGGCGGGTAGCATCAAGGAGGCAAATCTAGTACTTTTAATGAAATGGTGGAGTTTAAAGTTCATATTTATTTATGAGTGAAAGTTATATCCATACACAAAAATGATAGATGGAAGACGGCTATCCTGTTCAAGTGCTCGATTAATGAAAATTAGAAAAGCATTGTCTCTATTGGAAAGGAACTTTTAAACAAGGCATTTATATTAATGATAAAATCAAAGGTATTATCAATTATGGTAGGAGATTCAAACAATGGAAAGGTAATTGGTATAATATTGGTTTTCTCCGTGGAATTTTCCCACAATTATACAAATAAGTGGCTAATAGAAATGTTTCCATTGAGGAGAGTATTCAACAGGATAGGAATACATGTAGTTGGAAGATTAGATGGTCCAAAAAGCAGGACACGGGATAGGAAATTATGGAGTTATTCTATTTCCAAAAAATAATTGATGAAGTTCGTATAATCGGGGAAAAAGATCGGTGGATTTGGGGAGTTATTGTAGACAATAATGTTTTCTTGGTGACCACGGTTAGAAAAATTTTTGGAGTAGCCCTGGGTTTAGCCCTTAATTGAACCAACTTTGAATGAAATAGGTGGGTTACTTTGAAGGTGAATTATATGGTTAAGAGGATGCTTATGCAAAAGCTCCCAATTAAAATGGATTTAGCCAAAAGGGGTGACATAGTTTAACACCAAATACATCCTTTGTGGTATCAAGGTTGAAATCACTAATCATCTATTTGTAGAATGCCTATGCACAAAATGAATTTGATGGCAAGTCTTTGTATGGTGCAAAATTCTAATCCTTATGAGTTTTAAGACATAAGGAGATTGCTTAGAGAAAGCTTAGATGTTATCAATGATGCAAAAATAATACATACAACTTTGGCAGTTATGATGACCGTAATTTGGCTAATATGAAAAAAGAGAAATGGCAGGATTTTCATTGGCAAAACCAAGTTTGGCATACAATTAATTTATCATATTTATAAGTGAGTTGTAGATTAAACATTAAGAATTAAAAATGGCCTCAATGGTGTAATTTCAATGTAAGGGGGTAATACCATATTGTATGTTTTGAGGTTGCTAGTAGTCTCGGGTTATCAATAAAAATTTTTGCTATCAAAAAAGGAAAAAACTATATGTTAGGAACCCTGTCAGTCACCCTACATTTTCATAGTCAATAGAAACCCTATCAACCACCTTACATTACTATATACAGACTATCGCTTTATCGTCAATACTTTCATTTATTTGATATCTATGTCTCTTCATTATCCATAAATTCCCAGTCACTATCCTTCCTATAATGAACATAGGACCTTATCGACATATCAATCCAGGCCTTACTATCGTACCCATACAGGCCATTATTATAACACCAATCCAGGACTTACTGACCTTCCTATCTGGGCCTTTACTTTACTATCATGCCAATCCAGGTCTTAATTTCATGAGGGCATAACAAATAGTTTGTCCAAATAGTTTGTCCTGTATGCATACACTAAGTGCTAAAGTAGAATGCTTCAGATTTTTCTCACTCTACCTTAGAAGATATTCTAAGTGTGAAATCTTCTTAAGGCAAGACAATATCTTCCGAAGCCAAACATGAAGTCTTCCAAAGCTTCAAGACAGACAAAGTCTTCCTAAAACCAACACTTGAAGACAGATCTCTTCCGAAGATATTTGAGTACATGCTTTATCTAATGTACTTTTACCATAAAGCTGAACCACCTTTCCGCTACAACTCTGTTTGACTCACCAACTTTCACAAGTTAGTGAAAGGTTTATGCTTTTGGTAATTGTACATTAAGGTCTTGAGTCTGTTTCTTTCTACTTTATGTACTTTTATCCTTTTTGTAATACATTAGGATGTGAGCTATGGCATGTCATAGTCACTAGTCAAAAAGGAATCCGCCTTTTGACTTTACATTGATTTTATTGTTGTCTAGATCATGTATCCAGCTGGTCTTCAAAGTATAGACGGCTGTAGAATATAGTATAAAGTATCTCTGGTCCCTTGTATCTTTTCTTTTGCTTTTGTAACACTTGTAAGGAACTAGAGAGCAATATACAACATTCTTGAAAACCAAACACTTGTGTTGTAAGTGACCATCCCTTAAATGGTCCTGCATTTGGTATTAGAGCATTCCAGGCTCTTGATTGTAAGATATCACCATCCTAAGATCCCTCTCACACACAAAATACTTAACATCTCAAATGGCAGCTCTCACTAAAGCTAATATCGAAACGGGAACCATGACAAAGTCCCTACTGATGACTCCCGAAGACTTTGACACTTGGTGCCGGTGAATAGAATGTTTCATCAAGTCACAAGATTCCAGGATGTGGGAATCTGTTGTCTCAGGACCTTACATACCAAGCACCTCTTCAGCTGGTACTGGAGGTGGTATGATTCCAAATGTTGTGGCTGACTACTCTGATGAAGATAGATAAAGAGTAGAGGTTGATCAGGATTCCATGACAGCCCTTCAGACTGCTCTTCCAAACTCTGTATACAAAGGTTTCAAGAAATACAAAACAGTAAGCAGCTGTGGGATGCATTGAAACTAATGTATAAGGGTTCTACTGAAGCCAAGGAGAACAAGAAGGATCTCCTAAAGAAACAATTTGAAAACTACACCTTTAAAACATATGAAACCTTAAAAATGGATACTTTAATGGATGTTGGAGTGACTCTTGAAAAAATGGATATTGTAAGGAAGTTTATGTCCTCTCTTCCTAGGCAATGGATACATTACTGTGTTGTTATCAAGAGGACTGGGAACCTTAAAACTCTCACTCTGGCTGAGTTGTATGGTATTCTCAGTGGATACCAGATGGAGATGAACATGCAAGGTTCATATGGTAACTCCAACAATAAAATGAGTTTAGCTCTACATGTGACTGGAAGGGATAACATAGAACCTCAACATCATCTTATATGCTACCCTGACAACTCATAAAAGGGTCCTTTCATCACCTTCCCGGATACATCAAGAGAAAGCTACACTCAAGGAAGCCCATTCCAAGAGACAAGCTTTTCACAAGCCTTTATGTCTGCTGATGAAAGCGCAAGGAACTTTCTATTCACCCTTGAAGACCTGGATTGTATCCATCCAAATGATCTAGAGTACATGGAAATAGTCCAGCAGATGGCTTTTCTCTCTCACAGAGCCAAGAAGTTCTATAAGAGGACAGGAAGGAAGTTTCCAAGCAATGCAGCCAGTGGAAAGTTTAGGCTGGATAAAAGCAAAGTCAAGTGTTAAAACTGTAACCAAATGGGCCACTTTTCATGGGAATGCAAGGAACCAAGGACAAATGGTGTCCAAGCACAAACCAGACCAAACTACACTAAGAAAGCCACCCAGAATGAGAAGCCAAAGCAGCAAGTTTTAGTTGTTGTTGAAGAATGAGGCTTTGATTAGAGCTTTTAGGTGGAAGATGCATCTCCAAACCAAGCACTGATGGCTGACCATGATGAAGCAAAGGTATTGGAACAGCTTTCTACACCTGAATGTATTACTAAAGTTAATAGATACAAGTCCTACAACTTAGAGATGAGATTTGATCTTGAGTCCTTGAATATTTTAAAATCTTATTTCAAAAGATCTGAAAATGACTATAAACTGAAAATAAAGGACTTAGAGAAAACCATTTTAGTTCTTAAACATTAGTACACCAACTATAGGACTCAGATCAAAGATCTCATAACCAAGTTAACTGAATGCCAAGCTAAGCTTGTGATCAGCAAAGCCAGGGTAGAAAAATGTGTTCTTGAAGAAGAGCCCTTCAAGAACATTATATCCTCATCCTTGCATGCAAAAGTTTGTTATCAGAATAACCAGGGACTGAGATCTAGTGAGATAGCTCCTCTACATACAATCTTGTCTGTAAGATCTCCCAGGTATTGAATTTGTGAAGATGAGCTTCCTCTCATAGACCCCCGAACTGAAGAGGATGAAGAAGTGATAGTGAAGAATGCCTCTGAGAAGAGTGAAGAAGATGATTCTAAGAAGGGTCACTATCCTTCTAAGGAGAGTAAAAAGACTGTGATGACCAAGTCTATTGTCACACCCCAACCTTGACGGTGGAATCTTCAAGATGTGAAGGTTAAGATTGTTCACAACCACATAACGCTATCATTAAATCCAATTATTATAATCACAAGTTTCAATGTAAAATTACAAACATAAGTCTCAAATATGAAAATAAACATGACATAAGATGAAATAATCCAAGACAATTCATTTAATTAACTAGGTCCAATCCTAGATGTGAGTAAGCTTCAAAGAAGACATCAAACTTGCACGTTTCCTGAAACATGTTAAAAATAAAAAGGTTAACATAACGTTGGTGAGATTTCCATAGTTTTCATACATACATATATAAAATATGGCAATTCATGTCATAAGTTAGTGAGCAAAGTAACTAGGGATGTGTGACAAATGTAACAATCGAACATTGACAGTTTACAAGATTACATGTTTAAAAGATTATACGATTAGCTAAGTGTACTTGGATTAACCAAGCAGGCTTTTCAGGCCCATAGATCTATGACGTCACCAAGCTAGCAATAGTTAATGATTGTACATATAATAGTCAACACATGGTAATTACTAAAGTTTAACAAACCACGACAAACAATATGAATTGCCCAAGTGTTTACAAGATTTAAACGATTTTACAAGTGCAATAGTCATACGATAACATGTTTCATCCCAAAGTGTAAAAATAAGCAAAAGGGGTATAGAAATACTCACACGTTCAATAATTATATAATTGATGATTAATAAGAAATAATAGTCGTCATTCCAACGTAATCCATCACAAGACACCTTAATATATATATTTACAATATTTAAGTTTAATTATAATAAGTTTAACAATTTAATGGAGAACTAGGGTTTTAGGTGGATTTTGTGGATTTTTGTGTAAGTACGTTAAATACTTTAATAAAGAAATTTACTATTTATGTATTTTAATAGAGAAAAAGAAATTAAATCATTTGTAATAAATAAAGTTTAAATATAAAATTGAAATACACACTTTAAAATAATCATGATTTAAAAGGTAACGTTTAGAACAATAATAATTCATTATTTAATATTTGAAATTTATTTTAATAGAAATAAACTAAGAATAATCTTGTTAAAAAGTTATTTAACTATTTAAATTTAATAAAATTTCAGAAAATTATTTAGTGTCTATAAAAATATTTAAAGTTTATAAAAACTATTTTTATATTTATTAAAAAAATTCTGTAATTAAGTTAAGGGCTAAAAAGCCTTAAAAATTTTAGATGGGGGAGCCCAGTTTCGAACCCGGGACCTCACCTTGGGAAGACAGTGACTTAACCAGTGAACCAGGGCCATGGCCTTGGTTTACCTTTAGTTTTCAAATCTTAAGAACCCACATAACAGAAATCCCCAATTCCTTAGAACCCTAGTATGATTTTGATTCGAATTGACCATTAAATCGATAACAATTGCAGAAGCAACCATGGGCTTTGATTCCCCATGCAATTTCAAGCATTTGCATGTGTTTAATTACCCGGTTGAAGATAGATTCGAGGATGAACAAGTAGAAGAACAATCCGCGACCAAGTTCGATTCGACCGAAGATCAATAGATGCTGAAATCAAATTAACTTCGTGTGTAGTTTTAGTGGATTGTGACCCTCGAAGGCCCTCAACCAATTGATCTTTAAAGGTTGCAGAGGATGTAGTTCAACCTGCTTGCAGTCGCGATGAATGTGGTGTTCGATTTGAGGTGTTTAGATGTGTGTCAGATAGATTTTCGTTTGGTAAATGTGTAGTGTTGATTAAACCATCGATTAAGTATCATTTAATTGAATTATTATTGTGCTTTAATGTTCGAATGACTTATTCGATTAATGGTATCGGTTAAACAATGATTCGAGTAGTAACCAATGGTTTAAACACAATTAAATCATGCATTCAAGTTCGAAACATGCATACGAAACGATTTGGGTCGGTTTTGGGTTTTGAAATCGAATGATTTTGGGTGTTTTGGACGTCGCCAGAGCTCCGCCGAAATGCTCGCCGGATTTGCGGGGTTTGAAAAAGGGGAGGGGGTTTGAGTTTTAAAATTTACACAAATGGTCCCTATGGTTTGTTTTGTATTATTTCATGCTCTAAACTTTTTATTAAAGTTTCAAAATTTACAAAACAACCCCCAAACTTTAAAAAAACTTTAAGTTTTATTAATTATTTATCTTTTATAAGTTTATTATTATTATTATTATTAATATTATTATTATTAACATTATCACCATGATAAATTTATTAATAAAATTTTTAACTTCCAATTAAGGAATTAAAAACAAAAACTAAGAAGTAGATGTAAATGATCCATAAGTTTCATAAATGTTAGCAATGGCTCTTACAAGAATTTAATGAAGTTAACTTTTAGTTAACCAAAAATACATGATGTTAGAGTCTCCCCAACTTAAAAGAATTTCGTCCCGGAATTAGGAATGAAACTAAGCGAACAAGTACGGGTATTTCTCCTTCATATGTTCCTCACGCTCCCAAGTGAACTCAGCTCCATGTTTGTTTTCCCAACGAACTTTAACGATCGATGCGGTCGTTGTTCGGGTATTCTTCAGGGTTCGGTCCATGATCTTGACAAGCTTCTCAATGAAATGAAATGACTCATCTATCTGAATTTCCTCTAGAGGAACATGCAAATTTTCATCAGCCAGACATTTCCTCAGCGAACAACACCCTTCCAAAATCGGGTATTCTCAATGAAGCCACTTTCCCAATTCTTTTCAAAATCTTGAAAGGTCCTACAAAACGTGGGGCTAACTTACCCTTCTTCCCAAAGCGAACAACACCCTTCCATGGAGAGACCTTAAGAAGAACCATATCTCTGCAGGGTTTGAAGTGGTTAAGACTGAAGAAATCAACTTGAGTTCTAGTACCAAGAGTTTCGGTTTATGTTCAAATCATCCGAGCAATAAGAATGCTGATAAGCTGTGTACCACTACTACACAGCCTGAACCATCTAGCTCCAAAGGTAGTTCTCACCATAAAGGAACAACCTCAACATCTGCAAAGATGAGGGTGGAGAAGGAAAATGATCAAAGTCAGCCCTGTTCACAAAAAAAGGCCTTTAGGAAGAAGAAAATGGATTGTGTCATGTGTGGGAGTACTTCTCATCTTGTTAAGGATTGCCTCTACAATCCAAGGAGTACTCTTCATATGATCAAGAAAGAGACTTTTAAGAGTTCCAATAAGAAACAAGCTTTAGAAGGAAAATTTGTTTCCTTTGAAAGCTCCAAAAGGAAGATGAAGGCAAGTGTAAAATTTCCTTTAGAAGAAAATTTGGTCTCGGAAGAAGGGAATACTTACGATGCACTGAAGCCTGCTGCAGTACTAGCAAGATCTTCCGAAGGTCCAGTCATCAAAACTTCTGAAGTTAGTAAAACTTCCAAAGTATTAAAGGTCAAGTCTAAGCTTCCAAAGGTGGTGTGGAAAACAAAGAAAGACCAAATAACTGAAAGTTCTCCATCAACAACAGCAAAGGATCCTCAAAATATGACTATAGGATCTATTACTGTTTCAATACCTTCAACTTCATTTGATGAACCTAAGACCAATAAGGCTTGGGTTTCCAAATGTAACTAATCATCTCTTTTGTTCAGGAACAACTCAAGACAAACAAGAATGTCTAGATCATTGATAGTGGTTGTTCCAGGCATATGACATACAATAGGTCACTACTCCAAACTTTGACAGAATTGATGGAGGGCTAGTTGCTTTTGGAGGAGATGAAGGTTGTTACATATCTAGAAGGGGAAATGTCACAAATGGTAAGCTCAACATTGAGAAGGTAAACTTTGTCAAGGAGCTTGGATACAATCTTTTGAGTGCATCTCAATTTTGTGATCAGAGACATAACAAGCTCTTTACTAAGCATGAGTGCATCGTTCTCAAGCCCAGGATGGTCATTCCTCATGAGCATATCCTACTTAGAGCCCTCAGGAAAGGAAACATGTACCAGATGGATTTGTAAGAAACATCTCCCTCAAGACAAGTTTCATGCTTTTCTGTCTAAAGCAAATAATGATGAGTCTTTTCTCTGGCATAAAAGAATGTGTCATGTAAACTTTAAAAACATGAATAAACTAATTAAGAATAATTTGGTAACTGGAATGCCAAAGAAAGAGTTTACAAGTGATGACCATTATGTTGCATGCCTGAAAGGGAAGCATCACAAGGTATCTCACAAGCCAAAGGAAAAAAAAACTTCATCACTACACCCCTACACTTGTTACATTGAGTCTAAGAAGGGGCTCTTACTTTTTAGTGATCATAGATGAATTTACAAGATTCACTTAGATCTTCTTTCTTAGAACTAAGGATGAGACTCTTGAGATTCTGAAGAAGTTCATCTTAAAGATTGAGAATCAGTGTGATCACAAGATCAAAACCATAAGATGTGATCAAGGAACTAAATTCAAGAACCAAATCCTTGATACACTTTATGATGAAAAGGGTATTACAAGGCAATACAGTGCTCCCAGGAGTCCTCAGCAAAATAGTGTTGCTAAGAGAAGAAACATGACACTGATTGAAGCTGCAAGAACCATGTTGTATAACTCTAAGCTGCCCATCACCTTCTAGGCAGAGGCAGTCAACACTGCATGATATGTGCATAACAGATTTTTAGTGGTTAAGACACATGGTAAGACTCTTTATGAACTTTGGCATAAGAGGAAACCTTTCATTGGTTTTCTCAACTCATTTGGATGTCCTTGCACCATCTCGAATACCAAAGATCAAATTGCCAAGTTTGTTGAGAAATCAGATGATGGACACTTCATTGGGTACTCTTCCCAAGCTAAGGCTTATAAAGTATAAAATCTCATAACTAAAATTGTTAAGGAGTCAGCCAATGTGACTTTTAATGAACACACACACAGTGTAACTGGTTCTGGTCTTGATTGATTATTTGATCTTGATTTAGTTACAAACTGTTTTAACTAATCTTGTGAGTATGTTTCAGGGTCTACAGATAGTTTACCAATAGGTAATCATGATTCAAGATTTGAGCTGAGAAGACCTTCAAGTTATACAACTTCAACTCCAGTTGTAACTAACCCTGCAAATGAAGTTACTATCAGCACAACAATAACAAATTCAGTTGATACATATGAGATGCCTTCAAATTCCAGCTCAGAGGCTCAACAACCAGATAAAAAAGCTTCAAATGTAGAAGACTATAGTGGTGGTAAAAGTGATCAAGAATTTCTTGATGCTGACAACTACTCCATTGAAGACAACATCAATGATGTCACACACTTATTGGATCAAATTTCACTTGATAAGTGTGTTGATATGGTGGGAGAAACCTCAATGCCAGATCTAAAATTTTCTATTTTAGATCTCTCTCAGGTACTTGCTGTGATTCCTCAGCTAAGGATCCACAAGTCTCATCCCACCTTAACCATGATTGGAGATGTTGATTCAGGGGTAAGAACAAGAAGACAAGCCCATGATGCAAATGTTTGTCTTCACTCTTGTTTCTTATCTCAAATAGAGCCTAAGAAGATTGATCAGGCTCTAAAGGATAGAAGTTGGGTTGAAGCTATGCAAGAGGAGCTGCTTCAATTCAAAAGGCAAAAGGTTTGGAACCTATGTCCTCTTCCTCATGGGAAGACTACTATAGGAACCAAATATGTTTTTAGGAATAAGAAGGATGATAGAGGACTTGTTATATAAACAAAGCTAGACTAGTTGTTCAAGGGTACACACAAGAAGAAGTAATTGACTACACAAATGTCTTTGCTCCCGTAGCAAGACTTGAAGCTGTAAGAATATTCTTAGCTTTTGCTGCATCCACGAATTTCAAGGTCTACCAACTTGATGTCAAGTGTGCTTTTCATTATGGGGTGATTGATGAAGATGTGTATGTTAAACAACCACCTGGTTTGCAGATCCTAATTATCATGATTATGTCTGCAAGCTTGATAAAGCTCTTTATGGGCTGCACCAAGCACCAAGAAAGTGGTATGAGACTCTATCTCAGTATCTCTGCATGCATTGATACAGAAGAGGTACTATAGATGGAACTCTCTTCATCAAAGGACAAGGAAATGACTTTATGCTAGTTCAAGTATATGTAGATGACATCATCTTTGGTTCAACTAATCCAAAGCTCAGCAAAGACTTTTCCAAACTGATGAAGGACAAAATTGAAATGAGTGCCATGAGGGAACTGAATTTCTTTCTAGGAATTCAAGTGAAGCAAGTCGAAGATGGCATCTTCATAAGTCAGTCAAAGTATGTTCAGGACATACTTAAGTGGTTCAATATGACTGACTGCAAGGTTACTAAGACACCCATAGCAAGAAACCACTCCTTTGGACCTGATCTTAAGGGTGAGTGTGTGGATGAAAACCTCTACTGGGCTATGATTTGGCCTCTTATGTACCTTATAGCTAGCAGGCCTGATATCATGTTTTCCATATATGTTTGTGCAAGATATCAAGCCAACCCCAAGATGTTACATCTTATCATTGTCAAGAGAATTCTAAGATACCTCAAAGGTGCATCAACACTTGGCCTTTGGTATCCAAAGAATTTTGACTTTAATCTGTATGCATATACAGATAGTGATTATGGTGGCTGCAACATGACTGCAAAGTCTACATCAGGGGAATGTCAGTTTCTTTGTGGAAGGGTTATCTCATGGCAATGCAAGAAGCAATCTTGTGTCTCTACATCAATTGCTGAAGCTGAATACATTGATGCTGTAAGCTGTTGTGCTCAAGTGCTTTGGATTCAGATTCAGATGCTAGACTATGAATTCAACTTTAAGGAGACTCCCATTCACATAGACAACAATAATGCTATTTCTATCATAGAGAATCCTGTGCAGCACTCAAGGACAAAACACATCAATATTAGGTATCATTTGATTAGAGATAACTTTGAAAAAGGATTAATCAGACTAGTCAAAGTTAACACAAATGAACAATATGTTGATCTGTTCACCAAAGCTTTTAATGAGTAGATATTTAAGTAACTTATATTAGCTATTGGGATGATTAACTTTGAGTAGTTTTTTTCTTAAAATTAATTCACATTATTTCTAAAATCTATGTGTCCTAAGTTGTTTATTTTATCACTTTCATAAGCTCTTGTTTTCTCTGGAAGAAAATCTATTTGGAAGACTTTCCTTAGATTTTCAAAAATCTTGATCTTTTAGTCCTTCGGAAGATATGGATTTATCTTCGGAAGAAACTTATGCCTAAAACAAACAATTGCTTAAGTAAAATTGCCTTTGGAAGAAATTTCTGAAATATCATCCGAAGCTTAACACCTCTCTTAAGTACTTGTATGTTTTCAAGGACAATTTCCTTCCGAAGACAATTAACTCTCGGAAGTTTTATTCTCACTTGAATAAAACACCCAACTCTTAATTCTCTTCCAAAACGAAATTTTCAAAACTCTTAGGAATATCTTCCGAAGTCATTTTGGATTCAGAAGCTTTTTCATCAAAACTTCCAAAGACGAATTACCTTTGGAAGATTTTCGACTTCCAAGAAAACTACTTTTTGAGAAAAAACAAACTACCTTTTTCAGAGGTGGGACCAATATCTAGATTTCAAAGTTTATCCTCTTTCATTAACTTTGTCTGATATCCATTTCATATATAAACCCAACGATTCCCCCCTCTTTCTTTTTCATCTTCATTTACTAGCAGACCTAAATTCCCAAATTCTCTGTGAAACCGCCTTTGCTCTTCATTTCCTTCACCTAGAAACTTTCTGAAATGGCCAACCTCAACCGCAAAAATGACCCAAACTTCTCCATGCAGTTACACAGGCAACACAATCAGGTTGCTCTGTTGCACTATGAGAAATATCTTCATTTCTCAAAGGTTTGTTGATTTTTGGCTCTGTCCAACTACTCCACCTCTCTTACCATTGATCCTGTTCTTTATGAGGATCATTTGCTTGAATTCTGGAAGACCTGTCAAGAGGTCATCATGGATGGGGAGAAGGCATTGTTTGCTACAGAGGGGAGTACAATTTTCATCACTCCAGCCATCATTAACACCCACCTTCAGTTGGATGATGAGGAAGGTGAATCGACCTTTCCCAAAGAAGCTATTAACCAATCCTTCTAGTAGATGGGCTATGAGAGAGATTTTTCTATCTAGACCTTTAGGAAAAGGAAGGTCTCCTCCTAATGGAAGTACTTACTTCATGTAGTCATCCACAACTTGCCCAACAAGCATGAGGGCTGGAACTAGGTTCCTAAGGATCTCTTCTTCATAGTGCATAGGATAGTTCAGGGGTCAAGTTCAGGTACCCTCTATTTGTTTATACAAATTATCTTTCTAACTTGTACTCTTTAGAATATTATATGTTTCCTAGATATGTTCAACATATTCTTAACTATGAACTAGGCTCACAGTTGAGGGAAACAGATAATGTTCTTAAATTGGGATAAATGAAGCTCAACATCTTTATAATCTTGAAGAAGCCAACTGTTGGCTTCTCTAGGGTAGAAACAGCCCTGGTCCCAAAAATGTTAGATCTCATTACTCAAGGTGACAACCTAGCAACACAAGCTAGTGTTGAACCCACACCTTCTGCCTCTCAACCACCATACTTCAGCGCCGTTATCGGACATTTCAGGCTGAGCATCTATTTCTCGTATATCGCTCCACACCAAGAAGAGGGATGTGTACCTCCAGCAACAACAAGATAGAACCATAGGCTTCTATGCTGGGAGCATTTCGGGGTATAGGTCTAACCATCTCAACTCCCCGTTTCTGGCATGCTATAGTTATTTAAGTCTCTCGACGGCGGGAATGGGAGATTACCGGTAAGCCAGATGCTTCGCGAACCATATTCTTAAGGCATTTCGTTGCACTTAAAT
>BJCM01167428.1:0-12402 GCA_018326385.1 Flaveria bidentis | reverse complement strand
CATAGTCACAAGTCAAAAGGCAATCTGCCTTTTGACTCTACAATTGATTCTGTTGTGTGTCTAGTCAATTGTATCCAGCCTGGCTTTCATAGTATGGCCGGGTTGTAGGATGTAGTATAAGTATTCTCTTGTTCTTGTAACTTAAAATATGCTTTATAACACTTGTAATAGAACCTGAGAAAGCAATATACTGCAATCTTGAAAAACCCATTTCCTTGTGTTATGCTCTTTGGTTCTGTCTCATATAATTACTTGTGTTCTTAGTGTCATCCCTTGTGGTTAATCCAGTTCACTGTTTGATTAAGTTTGAGTTACTCTCCTCTTTGTGTTGTTGTGTTGTAAATTGCAAAGCCTTCAATGGTCCAGCAATGTGTACCCTTTGTTGTGCTCCTCTAAAGAGAGTTAGTTAATGGGAGTTGTAATCATACTCTCATCTAACTATAGACTTAAGTTCAGGACCTTCAACTATTTGAAGAAAGGCTTTGCCCTTGGTTGTCGATCCTTCCCTTTCATATTTCTCTCTTTATTTCAACCCTTTTTCAATCTTCGTCCTAGTGGTTAGCTCGGCCAGATAAAGACTGCTTAGGTGATTTCTGATATGAGCAGCTTTCTAAGAGTTAGAGGGGTTGGAGAATGGCTTCTCTTCTAGCTTAACAATGTAGAACCAACTTAAGTGTTGTAGAGATGAGGCATTAAGCCTATTCATCTCACCATTCATTCTCTGAAAAACAAAGTTGCGAGAAGAGTCATTGAACCTCCATTAGATTATCTTCTTTCTTGTCACAAGGGGCTGACTTTGTATTTTGTCCCCTTTTTTTGAATCCAGTAGATTCACCAACCTTCTTCTTAGCTTCTTCTCCTCATATTTAGTGAGTCAGATTTGAGACCAAGGAGTTTAACGGCTTAGGCCAATGTTCCTCTTGGCAGATCAAGGAATTTTTCTTTAGTGTGGGAACATGAGGAGCCATCAACATAGATTAGCTTAATTGACCCCTCCTCATAAGAGATATTGCTCAAAGTTGTATATTTGATGAGCTTCGTCTTGACCTCATTGAATTCCTCTAAGGAGAGATGTTTGGAAGGCTAAAAGGATGACTTGGGTGGTTGTTAGGTAAGTAATGGTGTTTGGGTTCTTGGGAGTGTTTTGGGTTTGAGGATGGGTAGTTGAGGTGGTTGTGGTGAGGAAGAGGGTATGGTTAATGATATGGGTTCTTGAGTGTATGGCTCAGAGGTTGGCTTAGTTTTGATGAGAAAAGGCAAAGGAATATGTTCAGGTTGAGGTTGAGGTGTTGGTCTTGAGGTCATCCCCTGTACTCTCCTGTACTTCTCTTTGCTTCTTTCTGAACAAATGTTAGCCTTGATGTCACTAACATATCGCTACAGGGTCTTCTCGGATATTGGACCCACTTGCCTGCTAGAGATGCCATAAGCCTTTAGATAGTCTTTCATCCAGGCTTTGTCACCTAGCTTATTGACAGCAGCAAGTCCAACTTCTTCCTCCTTCTTTTTCTTCTCTCTAAGTTTCTCCTTGGCAGCCTTCTTTCTCTCTTTCTTCATTTGATCTTGTTCTTTCTTGAAAAGCCACAAGATTGTGTCATTGTTGTGGGGAGTTAATTCCTCAAGAGAGAATCCGCTGGAGCTTAGGAAAGTTATCCTTTTGGTCCTCATCTGCTGGTCAGCTTCTTTTTTCTTTCTCTTCCTTTCTTCCTGTAAGGCCAACCTTGTTGCTTCTTCTTCTTACTCAATCCGCAACAAGGTTGGCTTTTCTAACTCAATCAGCTTCCCTAGTGGTAGTAGGAGCACATCTTCATTAACATCTCCAAGATTGACAAGCCTGTCAATGATCTCCACCCTCTTTATGTTATTGATAGCCTCATGGTTGGCTGCAACTGCTTTGCTACTTGCAGCTAGCATTTTCCCAATGGGGAGTCTACCTTTCCTTTTCAGCTTTTCTAACCTTTATTCCTCTAAAATCTCTTCCATAGTCATCTTCCTCTTCCCTTTGGTGTCTTTGGAAGTTCTAGACTTTGGAGATTCTTGTGTAGAGGTTTCAGGTTTCGAGGTGGTGATTAGAGGATGTGGTGGTTATGTTGTTTGAGTGAGGGATTGGTTGAGAAAATCCTCACTATTTACCTCATATGCTATTCTAAGAATTGCATATGTGATAACTAGATCATCGGATAAAGAGAATAACCCTTTTGCAACTTCCATCTCAGCTTCGGAAGATTAATATGGTTCTTCCGAGGCTTTGATTTTAGCTTCGAAAGTTTGTGGGATTGCACTATCTGTCCCAACTATTTTAGTTGTTACGCCATCAGTCTCCATTTCCCCTTCGAAGTCAATCTTAGGTTCAATGTGGACCTTAGGTTGACCAACTTCTTGGATAGTGGTAGAAGGTGCATTCAACCTTTAAAGCTATTCAGCTCCAAAGTATGCCACAACAACATCTGGGCTTGGCTGTTCAATGGAAGATCCCATCAGGAACTTGGAAAAGAACCTCATTAGATCTTTGAGCATGCTTGGGTCCATTTAGAGAACAATTGGGGGAAAACTATTGCTTGTTGAGCAGGATATCTTGAAGTTAGAGTTGAGAGAGCTAAACTTTAAGGTTCCTCTAGTGTTTGTCTTTGAAGACTCTCCCCCTTTTTGGTAACATCATCCTGAGAGCTTGATGACCTAGAGGAAGAGGTCAAGGATACCTGAATTGGTACGTGCCTAATAGATCTCTCAATCTGTTTCTTAGCTAGTTTGGCCTTGAGACTTTCAATCTCAAGTTGCTGAGTGGCAGACCTATCCTCTAAAGTCTTAAACTTGGATTTATAATTTGAGACTTTAGAAAATAGGTCTCGAATGATGAGTTGTAGACTTCCCTCATCTTCTTTTAAAGAATCATGGGGAGATGAGGTAACATACATGGTATGTTCATCCTCACCACCATATGTGGTTTCTTGGCACCCTGATTTCCCTTGCCTAATGATGTCTCTTTTAGAGTCATCAAAGGGAAAAGTTGACGTAGATTCAGTCTTAGAGATATTACCACTATCCTGAGGATCCAACGAGGCTCCTTCAATAGTGGCAGCTGAATTTACATGAGTCCCCTTCACATTAGTCGGACTCACCTCAGTTGTGGCTTGCTGATAGGGGCTAGAAATAAGGAGTCTCTATAGGCTTAGTTGATCCTTAAATGGGTTTTGTGGATCAACCGCAGGGCCTTGAAGATACATAATCTCTTTATCAGTTATGATAAGGAGGATGGTGAAGGATATAAAGATTCAGCCTAATGACCCAGGACTTTGGTCAATGTCTATTGGCATTGAGCCAATGAGAAGGTTGTCCTTTTTTGGCTGCTCAGGAGAGTATAGTAACTCATCCTGAGGGATATCAGCTTGGGTTTTGAGCTCATGGGATTGAGACTAAGGAGACCCAGTACCCTTATTGAGGTCAAAAATGAAGGAAGGTGTGACATCAGACTGAGTAGGAGCCTATGTTTCCACTCTTGTCTTTTTGGATTGAACATGGGGGACTTTTTCAATCAGAGTAGATTGAACAAGGGTTCATTTGGGACGTCTCTGGTATATAATTTTGATGGGGTGAGAAGGTAGATTTGGCATTGTGAGGGTTATTGCTAGTGCGGGTTCATCATCTGTGGGGTTTACAGGGATGTCACCAGGAGCTATGCGCTTAATCATACCTGAAAGGTGTGGAGTGTGTCTTCCAGTGAAGTTGATGGACATCCTCTTCAGCACTTTGAAGATGGTTGGCCTTATATGAGGGACAGGGAGAGCATCTGCACAAGACCAGCTACGCAAACAAGCTTGCTCTGATCCAACTCATAGTTAATAATGTGCTGAATGAATCGGGGATACCTGTAAAATGTCTCCCTTTGAAGGTTCCCCATCAAATTGGTAAGCAAAAATATTGAGTATTTGAAGACAAGTCCTTTTACCAATCCATGAACTAGGCATCCTAGTTCATAGAAGATTTGATCCCATCCCCTAAACTTGTTCGACAAGCAGTGAAGGACTATGTGCAGCAGGAACTTCCAATGATAAGAGAAGTTAAATTTGTACACCATAGACCTGCTCATATCACCGCCATATCCCATTTGGGTATATGTGTCATCAATGTCAGCCTTGGGAAACTTCGTAAGAGAGCCTTCATCATGGAGCTCTAGATGCTCTCTGATGACATGTTCAGATATGATCAACTGTTGACCACAAATGCTCGACTTCAGATTTCTAACTCCATTCAGATTTTTGATATGCCCATTCCCTCAAAATTCAGCCATGTGGTTTGAATACACGATGGGGTTGATAGTTAAGGTTGTGAAGTAGGTTGATTGGGTTAGGAAGGGGATGATTTAAGAGAAGTCAACATCCTTGGACGAATTCAGGAGTGCAACTTGATTATGCTGAGGGTTTAGAGCATTTTTTGTTGAGGAGTTCTGTGAGCACTATATTGTCTGGCAATCCCTTTTGAGTTACAGAATGAGTCAAGAAGTTGATTCTTAAACTCAGTCCCTTGATCACTTCTAATTATTTTAACCTTGTGATCAATTTGATTTTCTATTTTAAGAATAACTGATTTTAAAGTTTCAGTAGTTTTATCTTTAGTTCTCAAAAAGAATATGCATATAAATCTTGTAAATCATCAACAATCACAAGGCAGAATGATTTCCTTCCTATGCTCATTATACTTGTCGGACCAACTAGATCGATATGCAGCAAGTGTAATGGAGTGGTGTTAGAGTTAACAACTTTGGAATTATAAGATGCTCTATGTTGCTTTACTTTAGACATGCAACACAGTTATCTTTGTAGAAATTTCCTTTTTAGGAAAACCATGTACCAAGTTATTTTTAACCAATTTATTCATGGTTTTAAAATTGACATGACACATACGTTTATGCTATAGTGTTGACTCATCACCATCAGCTTTGGAAAGAAAGCATGACACTTCACCCAATGGGAAGCATTGTTCATATTCAGCTTGTACATATCCCCTTTCCTAGGAGATCTGAAAAGCATCAATTCTTGTGGAATTATCATCTCAAGTTTTAGATAATGCACCCATATTCTGAGAAAAGCATTTGGTGCTTTTGATCATAAAACTTAGAAACACTTAGTAGATTGTGTTCAAGCTGTTTGACAAAGTGAACTTTGTTGACTCTTAACTTGCCGTTGGATACACTTCCTCTACCAAAAATGTATCCTTTAGCCTCACCTCAAAATTGAACAGGACCTCCATCAAAATGTTGAAATTGTTGAAAAAGAGATTTGTTTCCCAATCATGTGCCTGGAGCATCCACTGTCTATAATCCATATATTGTTTTTCTTGTCATATGGATGTCCCTACACATAAGGTGAAGAAAGTTAGTTGTTATTGGAAACCCAAGCCTAATTGGCCTTGGGTTTTTCCAATGATGAGGATTTTATTGAACCAAAATGTATGCATAGGGGTTCAATAGATGTTTGTGAAGAAGAGGTTTGAGCTGTAGTATCTTCTTTGATATTTCATTCCATCCCTTGGCTGATCAGTGCAAATGAGCTTGTTGAAGCTTGATTCTCTCTTTTCGGAAGAAGCCTTCACCACGTTTTCTTCCGAAGCAGTCTTCTTCTTGGAAGGTTTCAAGGGACAATTCTTGTTCTTTTGAACTTTCTTAGCCTTAATTTTCGAAGCTATTTTCTCTTCGGAAGAATGAGTTTCTTTCGAAAGCAACTTTGCTTCGGAAACAAGCTTTCCCTTCTTCATCACTTGAACCATGTGGTAAGGTCCAAATGTTAAATTATTCTTGACTTCTTCTTTCTTATCATTATTTTCATAATGTGTGCTTGCAGAATTTTAGTAACAATCTTTAGTTATGTGGTTTTGCAAACCACACATTATGCATGCAATGTTAACTTTTTGGGAATTTAAGGAGTGTTGTTCTTGTTTTTCTTGTTTTCATTAGCAATCTTTCCCTTTAACTTATAATTCTTTTGTAGGACAGGTGTGCTGGTAATACACACCTTTCCTTGATCAAAGGTTCCAATCACTTGAAATCCAATTGAAATGAACACACCCTTTTGTTTTGGGTCAACTTTCATCTTGGACTCAACCACTTTCTTAGCAGATTTTCTTGCTGCCTTAGCCCTGTTTCTTCTGGCTTTAGTGGTTAAGGGTTGATCATCATCGATGAAAGAGGGTTGGTTTACCTGGTTCTTCCCTGTGATGGTCTCCAAAGTTGCGGCACTCTTTGACTCATGAGAAGGTGGGTCAGCAGATGAAACCTCTTGCTCTTTAGTCTCATACCTTGGTTGTTTAATACACTCATAAGAGTGTGGTGGAGCAATTTCATTGGTTCCCAACCCAACTTAATTTTGATAACAAAGTTTTGAGTGAGAGGATGATGCAAGAATTGCTTGGAATTTTTGCTCAGATATAGCATGCTTTCTTGCTTGAGCCTCAGCTGTGACAAACTGGGTGTTGGATCTAGAAAGGCTAGTGCAACCAAAACCAAACACTTAGACTATTTTAGTACAACAATTAAAGGACTTCCAATGCTAAGTATGGAACTTCCAAAGACAAATGGAGTTATTCCGAAGACAAGTGTAAGATCAACTTCTGAAGGAAAACTCCAACTTCCGAAGACAAAGTCTCTACTCTTCCGAAGCATCAACACTTAGAAGAAATGAAGACTACAACTTCCAAAGTATGAAGTATCAAGGAAGCCTCAGAAGGATAGCTACTTCCGAAGTATAAGTGGCTTCGGAAGAACAAGTTCTTCCGAAGCTAGTTATCCTTTGGAAGTATCTACTATGAACCAATAGACATAAGTATGGTCTCTTTGACACTCCGTTGCAGACCTCTGCTATAATGCATAGCGTTTTATTAAAACCTATATAGTTTACCATACTTTATTCCACTATTCACCTTTATCAGTTAGTATAGTTGCCAATTTTAGTTGGTGACAAAAGGTAAGTCATGGACATGTCATGACTACCAAATCTTAGATAAGACATTATCTAAGATACCTTAACTATAGCTTTGTAGTATTTGCTTTAGTTATAGGATTCTAGCTGGTATTAAAGTATATCCGACTGTTGGTAATAGTATATATAGTTTCTCATTGTAACTCATGTAATATGCTTGTAATAGTCTTGTAATACTTTGATTTGAGAAGTAATATATACAAGTACCTTGAAATTTATCTCTGTATGTTCTTTGTTACTTAGTATATTATCATCAACTCTTAGAAGAGATTCTGCTTCATCTAAACCAGTGTGTGTGATTAAGTGAGTTTGAGAGAAAAACCGAGTGTTAAGTGACACAAAACCGATCCTGAAATTGGTATCATAGCTTCTTAGGCTCTTGATTGTGAGATCTTACCATCCAAATAAACCTGTTTTTCATTCCTCCTTTCACCACACTCTAGAATGGCCCTCAACCAAAAGTCTGAAGTTGAAATGGGGATGATGACTAAAGCACCTATCATCACCCTTAAAAACTTTAGATCATGGAGCAGATGCATAGAAGGCTTCATCAGGTATCAAGATGAAAAAATGTGGCAATCTATTATCAATGGTCCCTACAAACCAAAGGTTGCCGCCCCAGGTGGAAATGGAGCCATGATAGAGAAAGCCGTTGAAGACTACTCTGATGAAGACTGAAAGAAGATGGACATTGATAGTAATGCCATGATTTGTTAACTTTGTCTCAGATCCTTTTCACATATAAACCCACCAGGTCCCCCCTCTTTCACTATCTTCTTCATCTGCACTATTTCTCTAACCTAAATTCTCTCAAATCGTATTTGTTCTTCACCTTCCTTGACCCTTAAGCTTTTCAAAATGGCAAATCTAAATCTCCAAAACAACCTTGATTTCTCCATGCAACTTCACAAGAAACACAACCAGTTTGCTCTGTTGAACTCTGAGAAAGATGATAGTTTCTCAGATGTTTGTCGATTTTTGGCTCTGTCAAACTATTTCACCTCCCTTACCATTGATCCTACTCTTTATAAGGATCACTTGCTTGAATTTTGGAAGACCTGCCAAGAGGTCATTATGGATGGGGAGAAGGCACTGTTTGCCACAGTGTAGGGGAGGACAATTTTTATCACTCTGACCATCATCAATAATCATCTTCAGCTAAATGATGAAGAAGGTGAGTTGTTCTTCCCAAAGGAGGTTGTAAATCATTCCTTTGAGCAGATGGGCTATGAGGGAGATTTCTCTGTAAATACCTTCAGGAAAGGGAAGGACTCATCCCAGTGGAAATACCTGCTTCATGTGGTTATCCACAGCTTATCCAACAAGCATTGAGGGTGGGACCAAATTCTTGAGGATATCTCCTTCATAGTACATGTAATGGTTCAAGGGGTCAAGTTCAGGTACTCTCAGTTTGTTTATACAAATTTACTTGCTAACTTGGACTCCTACGAGTATTACATGTTTCCTGGATATGTTTAATACATTCTTAACTATTAACTGGGCTCACAGTTAAGGGAAACTGGTAATATTCTTAAATTGGGACAGATGAAGCCTAACATCTTTAAAATCTTGAAGAAGCCAACTGTTGGTTTCTCAGGGGTAGAAACAGCCCTTGTCCCCAAATGTTAGAGCTCATTGCTCAAGGTGACAACCTAGCAACACAAGCTAGTGTTTAACCCACACCTTCTACCTCCCAACCACCAAAAAGACCTCAAATCACCCATACTTACAAAAGAAAATCCAAATGAACCCCTGCTCAAGCTATTGAGTCTATACAAGCCCCCATACACTCACCCATAAAAGAGGAAGTGGATACTAGAGCTCCCATTTCTTCTAAGGAGGAAACCACTCCCATTTCTTCAAGAATCAGTGTTGAGGTTCCTCATGCTCAGCCTAATGAGCTCACAAGCCCAACTGCCTTAAGCCTTCACTCTGAGTCTCAACACTCAGGTGAACAACCTTCAGGGGACAGTTACCATCCCCAACCTCTAGACTTTAATAACCCAATCCCCAACCTTGACTTCTATACTAATTAAGACTTAGGTTTCAGTGAGTACCATGAGTCTCTCTACTCCTCCCCTACTCAAAGAGAGATAAGTGCTCCTGAGTCACCTATGTCTAGCCCACATCAGTCACCTATTACTAAGGTGGATACTTCTGAACTTGTTCAGAATATCCATATGGAAGAGGCTCTCACTTCAATAAGTGATTACATTATTCAGACCTCAACCATGGCAGCTCAGCCCATTGACACTTCAATTGAAGTTGTCACTGAGCAGAGGAAAACCAGCAGCCAAGAACTTCATGCTGGTGGCGAGAGAGAAGACTTTGGTCCAATTCTCTCATCTCCCCATGATTCTTCTGATGAAGATGAGGGGAATCTGAGACTAAAGGGGCAAAAACTATCAAAAACATGCACCTATCTAGTCTCCAAGGTTACTCATCTTGAATCTCAGGTGACTACCTTGCAAAACAGGGTCAATGATCAGCAACTTGAGATATCTTATCTTAAGGAAAAACTAGCTGGGAGACCTTTAACAAGAGCTCAACCAGGAACACAAGAACCTGTGAATGTGATTGATCTAACCTCTAGATCACCTATGCAAGTGGGTGATGCTACCAAAAAGAGGGAGAAAGTCATCACATACGTAGAACCTGGGAGTTCTTCATAGAGCGTGGACATTGAGGACTCACCATCCTCACTTGCAAATATCCATACTCAGCAACTTTCTCAAGTTCACATTGATGTGGACTTTATAGACTCATTCATTCAGAATATTTTTGAGGAAGGTATACCAAGGGTAGTGTCATCTCCACCTCAAGGAACTTCCAACTACATCATAGGGTAGATGTATGATGCAAACAGAAGTGCCCTGATTCTTCAAAGAGTTCAAGGATAACAAGAAGTCTTCAATTTCAGACCTTGAACTACTATGAAGGTCTTGACCTGATCAATATGCCATTTGTCAATCCAAGCCAATCTAAACAAGCTGACAGGCTGACACAAAGGATTCAGGACAGAATTACTGAAGAGTTTAGTATTAGAAGGAGACAAAGGCGATTAGGTAATACTATTGGTCAACTGGATATTGAGGCAGACCCAAGATTAGCTTCAAAGGGGAAACCCTGACTGAAGGCCCAGTGGTAGAGCCTGAGAGCCCTGTCACACCTATAACTACTTCAGCAATTCATTCCCTCAGTGAAGCACCTGCTGGTGAAGTTGTATCACAACCTCTCTCTGGCCAGAGCTTGGAGGCTACACCAATCAATAAAGACCAAAGCTCTCTCCACCCTAAGTCACAAAGGTCTATGAGTGACAAAGGGAAAAGAAAAATGACTTCTAAGGATATTGAGAAGGATGAGAGAGAGAGAGAGGAAGAGGAAGCTAAGGGGAGAAAGTTCCTTTCGGTCTGCAGGTTTAATGGAAGCTGCAATTAGGGCTGCCCTCAGACCAAAGACTCAAGATGATGAGTTAAGGGCAGTTAGGATTAATTACCTCCAAACCATGAACTATGACATTAATGAGATTATATCTCTCCCCTTAGAGGAGCTTAATGAACTAGCTGACATGGAATTGTCAAGAGAGAGGAAGGAAGCAGAGGATGCAAAGTTACTTCTCCAAATCAAAGAGGAGAAGAGACAAAAGAGATTGTATAAGCATATTCTCACTTTCTTCCCAGTTCAAGAAAGTCCTGAACAAGAGGCTTTGACTCCACAAGAACCTCAGGTAGACAAAGAGATTGATAGGATCAATATGATCAACTACCTGAGTGCCGCAGGCCTATACCAGGCATCTGCACTTCTTCACTTGTCCTTTGAGTACATAGAGTTTGAGTATCTCAAAGATCTTGAGCTTGAAGTACTTAAAGAACAAAAAGCAACAAAAAGAAAAATGAGGGAAGATGCTGCAAAGTCAAGAGCCATCATCTAGAAGAGCATGAAGAAGTCTGCTGACAGATAAAGGATGATAAGCTTCTTGAAGCTGTATCGATTCTCCGGAACGAGACTTGGCCCTATGTCTCTATCCAAAATGGATGAGCACATTAGGGTAATCAAGCAAAAGATCAAAAGAGGAGAGCTACTTGACTTACACTCTCCTTCAAAAGAGGTTAAGGTTGAACAACTAAGACAAGACAACCTGAACCTTTTACTTAGCCTCAGTAGGCTTCATCTTCTAACCCATAGTCAGGTCAAACTCCCTCTCCTTCTAAACCTATGAGGGAGGAACACCCAACTGAGCAAGACAAAACTGATCAACAAGGTACTACAGGCTATTCTTCTCAGTTAAAGTCATCAAAGAGGAAGAAGAGGATGGCTTCTAGACCACAGAAAAAGAAGAAAAAGTCTAAGCCATCCACCTCCATACCTCAGAGTGAGTCAGATCAACCTGAGAAAGTGCATGAAGAGGCAGCCCAATCAACTCCAATTCAAGTGGCTCCTGTTGCTTCTGAGAGACCTATCTTATCCTAGACCTTCACAACCAATCCAGAAAGATGGCATGTGATTAGAGATCAAGGTGGTGTGAATAAATATACATGGAAAGATTTATTCAACCTACCTCTGCATGATCTCTTTGAGATGAGAAGATACTATGAAAGTTTGAGTGATCCTGACCATTTAATGAAGAAGGGCATGGTCATCATCAAGATGAGGACTGTCAACTGCTGAAGATCTTTAAATGTTTTGGTAGCATTAGCCTAGGAGGAGTTTGTAAGGATTCCAATAAATCTGATGCAGTCAAAACATTCAAAGCATCCAAAGTCTCTCTGCATGCATGCACGCACTAAAGTACTAAAGTAGAAATGCTTTGGAAGTTTTACATCTTACATGAGAAATATTCTAAGTGTAAATTCTTTCGAAGCCAAGACCAATATCTTCCAAATCCAAATATGAAGTGTAGAGAATTATGAAGGCTGAAGCAACCAAAGTCGTCCTTCAGCGAACTTCAGCTGTTGTGACAACCGCTGTTGTCTTCAGCTGTTGTTTTAAGACTTAGTCTTCAGCTGTTTTCTTCAGCTGATTGTCTTTAGCTGTTTTCTTCAGCTGATTGTATTCAGCAGTTTTCTTCAGCTGATTGTCTTCAGCTGTTTTCTTCAGCTGATTGTCTTCAGCTGTTTTCTTCAGCTGATTGTCTTCAGCTGTTTTCTTCAGCTGTTGTCTTCAGCTGTTGACTTCAGACTTAGTCTTCAGCTGTTGTCTTTAGACTTAGTCTTCAGCTGTTGTCTTCAGACTTAGTCTTCAGCTGTTGTCTTCAGCTGTTGTCTTCAGACTTAGTCTTCAGCTGTTGTCTTCAGCTGTTGTCTTCAGACTTAGTCTTCAGCTGTTGTCTTCAGCTGTTGTCTTCAGACTTAGTCTTCAGCTGTTGTCTTCAGACTTAGTCTTCAGCTGTTGTCTTCAGCTGTTGTCTTCAGACTTAGTTTTCAGCTGTTGT
>BJCM01167427.1:0-16702 GCA_018326385.1 Flaveria bidentis | reverse complement strand
AGTTACTTTCCCCAGATTTTCTGTCACTAACTTCGTCGATTGAGCAACTGTAGGACTTTGTAGAACACCTGATGAAACATGTGACTCACCACCAGATGATGAGCTTTGACCAGTTGCAGAAGATGCATTAGACACAAAGGCAGTCTGCAGAGGGGCACTGGAGGATTTAGCAGTTGGAGTAGGAGTAACGTTGTAGAGAGATGGATCCTGAGTGTATGCTCATTTCTTGTCTTGTACTTGTGTCTCACCTCTTCTTCTCTCAGTTTCAGGATGAAGTCATTTATATCCAACGTCTCCAGAACTGAGTTGTATCGTAGAGTGGAAATGAATGAATCCCACTTCTCTGGTAGCCCATCAGCCAAACTTGCTACTTTGTCTTCTTTACACGTTTTAACACCATGAGTGTGAAGTTCACTCATCAAATGATAGAAGCGATCTATGATATCATCCAAGCTTTCATTCCCAATAGAAGAGAAGTTGTCAAATTCTTTCTTCAACGCTTTTGCCTTCAGTGAATTGAGTGTTGAATTACTGTCATATCTCTTCTTAAGAGCCTCCCATAATTTTTTGCTCTGTTTTGCCTTCAGTGCATATACAAACATTGACTATGGTGGTTGCAATATGGCTGCAAAGTCTACATCAGAGGGATGTCAGTTCCTTGGTGGAAGGATAGTCTCATGGCAATACAAGAAGCAATCCTATGTCTCTGTATCAACTGTTGAAGCTGAATACATTGCTGTTGCAAGCTGCTTTGCTCAAGTGCTTTGGATTCAAAATTAGATGCTAGATTATGGATTCAAATTCAAAAAGACTCCTATCCATATAGACACAATAGTGCTTTCTTTATCACAGAGAATCCCGTGTAGCACTCAAGAACAAAACACATCAATATCAGTTATCATTTGATTAAAGACAACTTCAAAAAAGGATTAACCAAAATAGTCAAAGTTAACACAAATGAACAATATGCTAACTTGTTCACCAAAGCCTTTGATGAGCAAAGATTTAGGTATCTTGTCTCAGCTATTAGGATGATTAACTTTGAGTAGCTTTTCTTGATACCTAATCATATTATTTCTAAAATCTATGTGTCCTAAGTTGTCTATTTTATCATCTTCATAAGCCCATGTTTACTCTGGAAGCAAAATCCTTTTAAGAAGACATTCCTTAGATTTTTGAAAATTTTGATCTTTTATTCTTTGGAAGATATGCATTTACCTTTGGAAGAAATTTAAGTCTTCAAAACAAACAATTACTTAAGAAAATTTATCTTCGGAAGAAATTTCCAAAATATCTTCCGAAGCTTAATTTGATTCCTAGGTACTTGTATGTTTTTGAAAATTTTTTTCTTCCAAAAGCAATGAACTATTGGAAGTTTTATTAAAACTTCCAAGTCTTAATCACTTTTGAAGCTAAATTTTCTAAATTATTTGGAATATCTTTTGAAGCCATTTTGACTTCAGAAGCTCTTCATCAAAACTTCTGAGGCAAAATTACCTTCGAAAGATTTTAGACTTCCAAGAAAACTAACTTTAAGGAAAATGAAACTACTTTTTTAGAGGTGGGATCGACATCCGGATTTCAAAGTTTATCTTCTTTCATTAACTTTCTCTGAGATCCATTTCATATATACCTAATGGTTCTCCTCTCTTTCACTATCTTCTTCCTATGTACTATTCCTAAATCTACATTCACCCCAAACCTCCTTTTCTCTTCACTTTCTTCACCTTTAAGCTTTTTGAAATGGTCAACCCAAACTGCAAAAATGACCCTGATTTCTCCATGCAACTTCACAGGCAACACAATTAGGTTGCTAGGTTAAACTCTAAGAGCGATTCTAGTTTCTCTAAGGTTTGCTGCTTTATGGCTTTATCCAACTACTTCACCTCCCTGACCATTGATCCTATTCTCTATGAGGATCATCTGCTTGAGTTCTAGAAGACCTATCAAGAGGTCGTACTGGATGAGGTGAAGGAACTGTCTACTATAGTGCAGGGTAGGACAATCTTCATCACTCCAGCCATCATCGATAATCATCTTCAGTTGGATGATGAGGAAGGTGAATTGTCCTTCCCAAAAGAATCTGTTAACCACTCCTTTTAATAGATGGGCTATGAAGGAGATTTCTCTATAAAGAGCTTCAGGAATGGGAAGGTCTCATCCAAGTGGAAGTACCTGCTTCATGTGGTCATCCATAACTTGTCCAACATGAGGATGGGACCAGAATCCTGAGGATCTCACATTCATAGTGCATGGAATGGTTCAAGGGGTCAAGTTCAGGTATTCTTAGTTTGTCTATTCAAATTTACTTGAAAACTTGAACTGCTTAGAGTATTACATGTTTCTTAGATATGTTCAATACATTCTCAACTGTGAATTAGGCTCAAAGTTGAAGGAAATAAGTAATATTCTAAAATTTGGACAGATGAAGCCCGACATCTTTAAAATAATGAAGAAGCCAATTGTTGGCTTCTTTGGGGTAGAAACAGCCCTTGTCCCCAAAATCTTAGAGCTCATTGCTCAAGGTGACAACCTAGCAACACAAGCTAGTGTTGATCCCACACCTTCTACTTCACAACCACCTAAACAACCTCAAATCACCCTCACCTACAAAAGAAAATCCAAACAAACCCTTGCATTAACTAATCAACTTGTGTAGGAACCCCATATCAATGTCGAGGTTCCTCATGCTTAGCCTGATGAGCTTATTAGCCCATTAGCCTTAAGCTTTCACTCTAAATCTTAACACTCAAGTGAACAACCTTCAGGGGAAGTTACCATCCCCAACCTCTATATCGCAACCAACTTATCCCTAACCTTAAATTCTATGATGATGAAGACATGGGATTCAATGAGCACCATGAGTCTCTCTACTCTTCCCTTACTCAAAGAGAGATGAGTGCTCCTGCCTCTCCCTTGTCTAGCCCACATCATCCACCCAGTACTGAGGTAGATCTCCCTGAACCTATTCAGGAGCTTCATATGGAAGAGGCTCTCACTTCTGCAAGTGATTACATCATTTAAATGTCAACCATGGCAACACAACCCATTGATACTTCTCTTGAAGCTATCAGTGAGCAGAGGAAATCCAGCAGCCAAGAACATCATGCTGGTGGTAAGAGTTAGGACTTTGGTCCAATTCTTTCACCCCCAATGATTCTTCTAATGAATATGAGGGGAACTTGAAACTAAAGGTGCAAAAACTGTCACAAAAATGCACCTATTTAGTTTTTAAGGTTAGTCACTTGGAATCTAGGTGGCTACCTTACAAAACAGGGTCAATGATCAGCAACTTCAGATATCTTATCTTAAGGAAAAACTAGTTGGGAGACCTTTGAGGAGAGCTTATCTAGGAACACAAAAATCTGTGCATGTGATTGACCTAACTCCTAGCTCACCTATGCAAGTGGGTGATGCTACCGAAAAAGGGTGAGAAAGTCATAACATTCACAAAACCTGGGAGTTCTTCACAGAGTATGGTCATTAAGGACTCACTATCCTCAATTGCAGTTGTTCATACTCAGAAACTTCCTCAAGTTCACATTGATGTAGTCTCTAGACTCTATCATTTTGAGTCTCTTTGAGTAAGGTATTCCAAGGGCTATGTTATTCCCACCACAAAGAACTTCAACTACATAATTTGGTGGATGTATGATGATGATAGAAGCGCCTCATACTTCAAAGAGTTCAAGGGCAGCAAGAAGTCTTCAACTTTCAGACCTTGAACTACTATGAAGGTCTTGACCCAATCAATCCAAGCCAATCTAAGCAAGCTGGAAGGTTGGCTCAAAGGATTCAAGATAGGATTACTGAAGTATTCAACCAAAAAAGAAGACAAAGGCAATCAGGTAATGTCATTGGTCAACTGGATGTCAAGGCAGACATTAAGATTAGCTTCAAATGGAAACCTTGACTGAGGGCCCAATTATAGAGCCTGAGAGCCTTGTCACACCTACAAACTACTTTAGCAATTCATTCCCTCAGTGAAACACTTGCCGATGAAGGTGTATCATAGCCTCTCTCTAGCCAGAGCATGGATGCTACTCCAAGCAATGAAGCTCAAAGCTCTCTCCACACTGAGTCATAAAGGTCTATGAGTGACAAAGGGAAAAGGAAAATGACTTCGGAGGAGATTGAGAAGGATGAGAAAGAGGGGAAGAGGAAGCTAAGGGGAGATAGTTCCATTAGGTCTTCAGGATTTGTGCAAGCTGCAATCAAGGCTACCCCAGACCTGATACCCAAAATGACGAGTTAAGGGTAGTCAAGATTTCCTACTTGTAGACAAGGAACTATGATCTTGATCAAATCATCTATCTCCCCTTAGATGAATTGAATGAACTGGCAGACATGGAAATGCCAAGAGAGAGAAAGGAAGTAGAGGATGCAAGGTTGCTACTTCAAATCAAAGAAGAAAAGAGACTAAAAAGACTCTACAAACATGTTCCTACTCTCTCCCCAGTTCAAGAAAGACCTATTCAAGAGACTGTGGCAGCACAAGAACCTCAGCTAGATAAAGAGACTGACCGGCAGAACATGATCAACTACCTGAGGGCCACATGTCTCTACCAGGCAACTGCACATCTTCCTTTGCCCTTTGAGTATATTGAGTTTGAGTACCTCAAACAACTTGAACTTCAAGTACTCAAAGTGCAGAAGGCTACAAAGAGGAAAATGAGGAAAGAAGTTGGCAAAGCAAGAGCCATCATCTAGAAGAGTCAAAAGAAGTCTGCTGATAGGCAGAGGATGATGAGCTTCTTGAAGCTCTATGGATTCTTCGAAAGGAGACTTGGCCCAATGTCTCTATCCATCATGAATGAGCACATAAGGGTGATCAAGCAAAAGATTAAAAGAGGAGAGCTCATTGATTTACACTCCGCACCAAGTCAAGCCCCTCAAGAAGTGGAGGTTAATGTTGAACCTTTTAAGGCAACATAACCTGGACTTCCTGCTAAGTTTTAGCAAGCTCATCTTCTGATCCACAGTAGGGTCAAACTCCCTTTACCCTAGAACTTGTGAGGGAGATAGACCCAACTGAGAAGAACAAAACAAAACAACAAGGTGTTGCAGGCCAGTCTTCTCAATTGAAGTTCAAAGAGAAGGAAAAGGATGGCCTCCAAACCCAAGTCAAAGAAGAAGAAAAAGACAGGTTCATCCACCTCCAGACCTCAGGATGAGTCAAAACATCCTAAGGAAGTGCAACAAGAGGAAGCCCAAACAACTCCCACTCAAGCAACTTCCCTTGCATCAGGAAGACCCATCTTGTCATGGACTTACTCTACTAATCTAGTCAAGAACTTAATCGAGTTAGGTCGGTAGTTTGCTCAACTGATCATCTTGTTCTGGGCTGGTTTTTGGGTACCGTTAGGCCCAAGGTAAGACCCAATCTAATTATCAAATGAGTGTTTCTCATAGCTAAGAAACGACAAACCTTTGAGAAATGTGGATATTAAAATCTAAAACCTAAAACAAACTCTTGAACTCATTAAGAAAGACTTGAATAATATAAAAACTAACTTACTACATCAATTAAATTCACTTGAAACAATAAAACCAATTATACATAATTGAAGTGCAAAATTTCCAAAAATAAAGGTTATAATTGACAATTTAGTGAAGTTAAGGGACCAATCTTGCCAATAAATTAAAATTTATTGTTTTGGGACCAAAATTTCCTAAGAACTTTACTAAATCATGATTTAATAAACCAAATAGAATCACTGAACAAATCAAGACTTGAAACTTCAAGGTTTAAAACAAATTACACATATGTAACGTAAATCAGCAAATCGCCTAGGGTAAACAAAAGCTACAAATGTTGGCTTATGTAACTGATTTAAATTGAGAGCTAATATTTACAAAATGAATTAGGAACCTTGTTGTTCGGTAGCTCCCTAAACTACGAACACACACTCCGGGAACTAACTAAGGTGAGTCTTAAAACCCCCTTTTCACTTAAATTGTTTTGGGGTGGAATGTACATTCTTATAAGTCATTATTATGGTGTTATGGTTACTGATCTTATCCCCGAATATGAGCACAATAATTAACTCCATTAGGAGCTGTGTAGTTTGTGGATATTACTATTTAGGGAATCCCCGACGCATAATAGGCCCTTAGGACAAGAACCCCCCCTAATTGAGATTTAAAAATCATTGTGTCAAAAACTAATGCAGATTATAGGTGCTTAGCAGGGCACACTTATGCCAATAACAATAAGGGGTATGGGTTAGGGGATGTTCTAGCACTTGGGAGGGTCAGCCGGGTCCAAGTTTGATTGTGATACTTTCTTTTGTGCACCATTACTACTTTTACTTCATAAATTGTGATAAGTCTTGTGTCATAAACTTATGAGCTTACCAATATATTGTCGACATATTTTGGGTGTGTATTTCAGGAGAAGAAGGAATTTACCAAGTTCTCATGGATAGGAGTGACCTAGTCGAACATTTGAAGTTTAGCCACCACCTATTTTTTAAACGTTATCATTTGAGAAAATTGGAAAAAAATTATGTATTTGGGATTTAGAAATTTTTTTACTAGTATTACCATTATTGTTATGGTTGACTGGACACTAATTTATTAAGATATGTTTATTTCCTGTTGTGTTATGTTGATATTAGTCGGTCAAACTCAGACCCGGTCAACATGGTATGACAAAAGCCCAGTGAGATATCATATGACATCATTGATGTTATAGCTCTGGAAATGGAACCAATGTCATATAACAAAGCAAAGAACATACTCACACAATTTCATGTGAAGCTAGCAGATAAGAATCTAGCAGATCTATTTACTAAACTTTGCATCAAGCTAATCATGTGAAGCATCCTGATAAGATAGGGCTTAGGATTGTTAGATGGTGGACTTGATTTGTATTAGTATTTGGTTCTTTGGAACATTGATAGTTACAATGGATTTTTATTTTAATTTTATGTATAAAGGCTTTATAAACATATGTTCTTGTATTTGAATTTTCATACCTTTAAAAATTCTTAACTATTGTATTCTAAATGTTTGTTGTGGATCAAATTCTTGGAAATGATTCTAAAAGACTACACTGAATAGTTGGTTCATAGTGAGGACTAATATTCATATATATGCATTATATTAGACATAACTTGCTTCAAAAGATTCTTCATGGATTAAGTGATAGGAACTTTTAAAAATAGTTTGATCAATCTATCCTTCAACCTGAGACATATATTTGAACTAACTTTAAATAAAGATGGTCCTTTGATTTTATCTAATGTTGTTTCCTAAAAGGCAACTATAAGGGTAAAGGTTGGGAATTAAGAGGTTAAATGAGAGTTCTATGTGGTCAACAGAATTATGTGTTCCTATGTAAATAGGAGTTGGACATTTGGTACCCTCGTGAATATGAACTGGTGTAAAATTTGTGGCCATGCTCAGACTAAGAGTAGTTTGTTAGGCCATTTCGAATTGGAAACTAGAACTAGAATGGTTTAAAAACATATAAGAATGAGAGGATATTATATCTTATGTTTAACAAATGTATGAAATAGAAAGGAGAAATGTATAAGGCTACCATGGCTATAGTACTTGGTTAACTAATGGGTTACATTAACATAAGGAACTAGTTGAAAACTATAAAACGGCATACCATGCTAGGGGTAGTGAGATACAAGTAGGTGTCTACCACTATTTACGTTAAGGAAATTAGCCGATGAATCATCCGAGTGGGAATATATTTGATATTAGATGTTCGATCATAGAAATATCAATGTTGTTATCAAGTGACGATCCAAAGATTTACACTTTGGACAACAACAGCATATTAACGTATAATAGTTACATGTTACAATTCATGAAGAGTGAAATTAAATAATGGTGTTTGATTATTAGTGATATAATCATGGATGAATTATTTGGTAAATTAATAAAAGGGGATTAAATGTTTAATTTTTAAAAGTTAAATTATTAAAGATTATAGTTTCATGTAATTAGAACTTAATTAATAAACCACAACTAATTGTTAATTATCAAAAGGGATTAACCATTAATTAATTATGGTTTAAGTGTAAATAACATAAGTATAAATAAGAAATTAAGCTTAAACCCTAACCTCCACTTTTACTAACCATAAAAGCCATTGCCCACCCCGTTTCTGAGATCCCACGATCAAGATTACCCAACATCACCATACATCTGCCAACATCATCGCCGCTAGTTGTAACCAGTTGTTGTTTCACATTGCATATATTACAATATTTTACTTTTACGTGAACAAGTTCAACTAGTGAGACGTTGAACCCAAAGTGGGTAGTTGCAGGACTGTTTAGAGGGGTTGGTCATTTACAACACAAACACACAATAAGGAGAGATTGTTGTAGAACACTTAACAAATCAAATAGGGAACTATTAACACACTAGATTGATACTTAGAACACAAGCAAAATATAAGACAAAACCAAGAACAAAAACAACATATGTTTATGGTTTTCAAGAATGTTGTATATTTCTCTTAAGTTCTTTTATAAGTGCAAAAAGCATGAAGAAAGATACAAGGACCTGAGATACTTTATACTACATCCTATAGCCGGCCATACTTGAAAGGCCAGCTGGAAACATTTGAACTATACAACAAAATCAAATGTAAAGTCCAAAGGCAGATTGTCTTTTGGCTTGTGACAATGACATGTCATAGCTCACATCCTAATATATTACAAAAAGGATCAAAGTACATAAAGTAGAAAGCAACAGACTCAAAACCTCAATGTATAGTTACCAAAAGCATGGACCTTTTCACTAACTCATGTAAGTTGGTGACTATATAAAGTTGTAGCAGAAAGTGGTTCAGCTTTTTTATAAAGTACATCAGATAAAGCATGTGTTCAAAAGTCTACGGAAGAAATCTGTTTTGACTTCTTGGCTTTGGAAGACTTTGTCTTTCAACCTTCAGAAGGCTTCACTTTTGGCTTCGTAAGATGTTGGTCTTGGCTTCGAAAGATTTTACACTTAGAATAATTCTAGTGCATGGTGTAAAACTTCCAAAGCATCTCTACTCTGTACTTCAGTGCATGCATCCACGAAGGACTTTGGATGTTTTAAGTGCATCAGCCTTACATAAAACCTTACAAACTCCCCCTAGGCTTATGCTACCATAATATTTGAAGACCTTAGATGTTGACTATCCTCATTATGATGATGACCATACCTTTCTTCATCAAATGGTTAGGATCACTCAGACTCTCATAGTATCTTCTCATCTCAAAGAGATCATGCAAAGGTAGATTAAACATGTCCTGCCATGTGTAGACATCTTCAATACCTTGATCTCTGATTACATGTCTTCTTTCTAGATTAGTAGAGTAAGTCCATGACAAGAAAGTATGGTGGTGCGTTGAGAGGTTTCTTACTTGGAATTGTCGTGTGGTTCATATGATGGATTATATTTTAGATTTTATTTTATTTGGTATTATTTAGTTCCTAGAATACAAGTGTTGTAGCCATAGAGTTGGTGCTTAGGTTGTATTATATTTAAACGTGGTTCGGTTCACGGTTCAGGTGTGTTTTGTAATGTATATGCATGTTTGATTATTTTATTAACTTTTTTTTGTTGTCTTTAAGATTTTGGGTCATATTATACTAGAAAATATTACTTTGTTAATTTAAGAGTTCTCATATTTATTTATTATATTTCTTTCTAGTGAGATGTTACTTTTCTTAAATTAATTTTATATTTTGTGTAAATTCATAAAAAATCCATAAATGAGTATTTGATTTAAATTTATTTTTATTATTATTAGGCCACTAAATACTGTATTTGAAAGTATTGGGTTGTTTTATATTGGTTTTGGCATTTTAACGTTCGGGGCTCGGTTTTTAACGGGTTCTTAGGTTGGGGTCAAATTTCAGTCCACTTTAGTCATATAATACTTTAATATAAGTAGAGTAACTTTTTAGTTCCGGAGATTTTATGTTTTTAGCTTAATGGCACATTTTTATGAATTTTGATTATTTTAGCATAAATATCCGTTTTATTTTTGTTTACCAAGCATACAAGATCTATAAATGATGAAATTAAATTTTTATACATTTTATATCATTATTAATCCACTGAATTTTTTTAAATTCGGATTACAAACATATATGTTATTTCCGTTAAGTCTACCAGTTAGGCGTTTTAATCTGATTTTTTCCTTTCCCAAACATTTTTATTTCATAAGTAACTTCTAAAGAATCCCCTAATTTTAGTAACTCAAATCCTCAACCTCTTTCTTTTATTTATCTCAAAATCATATATTCCTGACTTTTGTATAATTTATAAAATGTGAAATACATAGACTTATATTATGAAACTTAGTTTTTAATTTTATATGGTCTTAATTAACGTCCAGAAATATTTAGTTTAAAATTTTAAGTTTTAGATATCATATTTTTACATTTTTGCAAAAATCGGGTTTTTGGGTGAGCCATATTTGCTAGAACCATATTTATGAGCAAATGGGTTTTGAAGTTTCAAATGACGTTGAGGGTGTCGTGGGGTTGATTGAGTCATTTTCCGCATTTTCCGGTAACAATGGGTTACCTTGTCATGGGTGTGATGGACGTGTGGGCTGCCACAGGATCTTGGAAGGGTGAGAGAGAGATCTGTTCATAATGGCGAGTTAGTTAAGGTTGTAGATTAATAGAATGGAGATTTTTGAAATTGAAGGTGTGTGGGTGTGTGTGTTCAAGTGATGCTTACCTTAACTTATTGGGGTTGATGGAGCTCGAGTTTGGGCTGCTTCTTGGATTCAAGATTGTTGGAGTTTGACACTTGATAAATGCAAGAGAGTAAGAGGAATTTGAGTGTGTATAGAGGGAGTTGTAGTATGAATTGAAGATGAGGGGTTTGGTCGAGAGGTGTTGGATGGTGGGGTTGGGATTTCAAATTCTTGGTTATATCAAGATTTTTGTTGGATTTTATGGAGATCTTGGTCACTCATACAAGTTTCTAGGTTGCTAGATGATCTAGAGATTGGGTGGTGATGGGACAAGTCAACTTGTATTTATATTTCCTTTTTAAAAAAATGGTATGTAATTTCATATGTATGTGTGTGCCATATGTTGTATTTATATATATATATATATATATATATATATATATATATATATATATATATATATAATACGGGTGTGTGTGTGTATGTCGGGTGTGTGTGTTTCTTGTATGTATGCATGCATGTATATGTATATGTAGGTATGCCGTAAGTATACATGTATGTATTTATGAGTGAGCTAGTTTTATTTGCATAGTTATTTTTAGTTTTTTTTATATAAGGTGTAAACATTAGGTGGGTTTTTTATTTAGTTTATAGTTATTATTATTATTATTATTATTACAATTGTATTCATAGGTTATGTTTTGTAAAGATCTTTATATTATTAGTTAGGGTTGTGGTTTAGTAAATTATAAGTTTATTTTTTTATTAACAAATTTTTAGTTTGGTAATACGCGTATATGAGTTCATATATTTTCTTCCAATGTAGTTCGGTATTCGGTCGTTCTTAATTTGCTTTCTTATTGAGTTAACTCTAGTTTGCTAAATAATAGGTCCACTAATAATCACCTATTGTTTATTTGTTTAGTTGGTACATACTTTTGCCAGGGTATCAGGCCTAAAACCCACTAGTGTCGGTAGTTCACGAACAATACTATAACATGGCCCAATGGCCCATTAGGGTTTCGTGGGTCAAGTCCATTTAGCACCTTGGCAGAATGACCATCTTAAAGTTTAATAGGCCTAAGCCCAATATGGTGTGTGTATCCATGTATAGGAACTTCATCTTGTTGGCCCCATTACATGGGCTTCTGATGTGACTAGTGTCTATAAAAGATATTCAACAACTAATAAAAAAGTATGAAGTAATCAATCTAGATACGCAAGTTTCTATGAAAGATATTCAACAACTGACATATGGAATATAGTAATCATCAATAATTAGGCTAACATACTCAAACTCATCAAATAGGTTGAATAAACGTCTTTACATAAGCATTAGCCATAATAACCGCTCAATAACCAAAATCCATTCAAGCTAACACAAACTAATCATCAACCTAGATAGTATTATGATTTTAGCTACTCATATTCAGTAGGAACATCAACTTAGACATTGAAAACAAGATCAACATCTTCAAAACAATGTCGGATAAATAACGTTACGAAGATAAAAAATAGTGTTCAAATGTTTGCAATCGTTCCTACGATCTAACTTCAATATTTGGCTTCCAACACTCCTAAAACCTTAATTTGTCCTTGAAAATGTTGTTGAAACGGTTGGTGGTCAAACTCCCCTTTTTGGGTGGAGAAAAGTTATTTCAATACAACTTTGTAAAATTTCCCTAAAGATGCGATATATGCGATACGCACAAGAGAGCGTCTTCTGCTATGCGTGTCACATGGATTAAAAAACACTGAAAACCCTAATTTGTGACTTTTGCGATACATGCAGGAGAGCCTGTCCAGCTGTGCATATCGTATAGATGGACTTTTCCGGAAAATTTGAGTTTGACACGTAGAAATTTTATGAAGTATTGGTGTTTTTCCATCATTTGGCTCTTTTCATAGTTTCCCACACGTTTTCGTAACTTTAAGTATGTTGGACCTTGAAAGGATCATACATTCCAATTCAAGTGATGTGTTGATGGTTGTTTTGTTGGAAATCCCAGAAGTCCAAGAACCAATGCAGATAAAGAATCTACAAAGAAAAGAGAAGACAAGTGTCGGCTAACGGCATTTGTAAATGCGGATGAACATAGAACAAATGCTAAAAAGTGTTTGGTCTTCCGCATTAATAAATGCGGATGCCCAAAACAAATGCTGATAAGTATTTTGTACATCTGCATTTACTAATGCGGATGTCCGACAACAAATGCGTATATGTGTTTGTTCATCCGCATTTGTCAATGCTGATGGCCAAACACTAATGCTGAAGACCAAAAGAAATTCTGATCAAGATCAACACATCCGCATTAGTCAATGCAGATGATCAAAAGAAATGCTGATAAAGATTTTTGTACTTAGATTATTTCTCTGATGTATAGGTCAGGGGTAGTTTAGTCATTTTGTAAAATGCATATTGTCAACCTATAAATAGAATAGAAAACCTCGTATGGTGACTGTTGATACATATTCTAGAAAATTAGAATCTTTTGTTTAGTCTTATGTTTACAAGGTGTCTTCTTATCGTTCAATGCTAAAACCCTAACGTTCATTGTAACTGATTCCTTTCATTAATACAAAAAGCATTTATGAGTATTTCTTGCATTCAATGTTCCTTGAGTGTTTGATTCCGCCATACAATCATTGAATCATTCATCATATTTGGTCCATGTTGATTCACATCAACAGAGAATATCATTCTATAACCCAGTCAATTGGTATCAGGGCTTTGGCTCTCGGTTCTTCTTCAGATCTACCTTGATCTGAGCAGAACTCCATTGATCTGGTGATTGAGTTAATAATAGAGTGTTCGACTACCTCTACTTAGTGAACTGCAAAAAGCTCTTCAACAGTTCATTTGTACTCATCTTCAAGAACAACCCCGTGAACAGTTGTTACAATAGAAACATATAAAGATCAGCAGATCTGGTTATACATAAGCCTGTTTGGACTATTTGGACTAGTTGAATTTAACAATCAATCTAATCATTATTCAAGAAGGTTAAAAACAACTTATTAAAATGGATTCACATAATTTGTCTAAACTTGGTCATACTCCAAAGCCTCCCATGCTTAAACACAAATATGAGTTTAAGCAATGGAAAATCATATTTATGAACTATATTATAGGTGTAGATCCGGACTATTGGATTTCAATATGTAAAGGCCCTCACATTCCTGTGACACTTTCTGCTGATCAAGCTACATTATACAAAACCTCAAGAATACCTATTGAGGATCTCACACTTGCTAATGATGACTACAAGAAGATAAAAGTTGATCTCAAAGCTTATTCTATACTCACTCAAGCACTAAAAATGGATGTGCTAAAAAGGCTAGAAGAGTATGGAACTACAAAAGTTGTCTGGGATGCACTACTGATAATGTGTGAAGGCAATAGTGAAGTGGATGAAATTAACAAGGACAAGCTTGTTAATCAATATGAAACCTTTCATCACTCCAAAGGGGTGTCAATCTCTAAACAGATGCATAGATTTGTGCAGCTGGTGAATGATTTAAAGATCATGGGGGAAACATACAAAGTCAAAGAACTGAACAAGAAGATGCTCTACAGTCTTCTAGAAAGTTGGAAACAAATTGTTACAATGCTGAAAAACACTCTTGATCTAGAGAGTACCACCGTGGACATCATGATTGCCAAGATAGAAGCTCTTGAACTAGATGAAAGGAGCAGGAATCTTTGTGGACCTCGAGTCATAGAAGCTTATAAATTTCCATCAGAGAGTCACTCTGTAGAAAATGCATTCATCACAGAGGATGATGATTTTTTTTTCAAGAGATCAAATGAAGACATCTGGTATCATTGTTGCTCCATTAACTAACAAGCCTTAAACATCATCACAATCAATAGGGTTCACTGCAACTCTCTCAACCACTCCTGAAGACCCAAGATCAGAAGAGCAAAAGGCAACTTACAATGCCTTTGTTGCTAGCTTTGAAGCTTACCTGGGAGGAAACTTACTTTTGCTCATCTGATCCAAGAAGATTTGGAAGAAATGGATCCAGATGATGTGGAAGAAATGGATTTGCAGTGGCAAATGGCTATGATAGCAATGAGAGCCAAGAAGTTTTTCAGAAAAGGAAGAAAGCTTAGTGTCAATGAAAACACCAAACTTGGATATGACAAATCCAAGGTAAAGTGTTTCAACTGTGGCATGACTGGCCACTTTTCTAGAGAATGTAATGCTCCTAAAAGAAACAACAACAATTTTCAAAGGAATTCTCTTGGTCAGTCATCTCCACAACCTAGCACAAGCTTTCACTCTAACAATTAACAACAACAGTATCATCACCAACAACATCAACAACCATACTAGAGTCAGCTACAACTGACAAATCAAGCGCATGGAAGCAGTCAGGCATCCTGAAATGCTTTTGTCATCAAGCAAGATGGAGTGTGTGATTGGAGTTTTTATGCAGAGGAAGTGAAGCCTCAATTTTAGAATCATACACTCATGGCTCACATCAATGATCCATCCCTATGCCATTTGAGGTAAAATCCAACCTTTGTAGTGATAAATGCAGTACTGGCTGATAAAATAAAAGAAGAAAAGGTCAAGTCAGAGATGCTTAAGAGAAATTAAAGGATTTGGAATTAAAATCCAATCACTCATCTCTGACATTGAAAAATTGCATGGTGAAAAGTATACTCTTGCAGCTGAAAATGAGCAGCTAATTGAAAAGCTTGCTTAATCAAAAGCTGAACAATCACTTACTGAAGTAAAACTTGAAAAGTTTCAAATGTCTTCAGTCAAGCAGCAAGAGATGCTAGATTCACAAAAGGATCCCAAGGATATGACTAGGATTAGGTATAATTCTTTTCCTCTATTTTACAATGACAACTACACTGTCATGCCTGACTCTATCACACTCAAAGAGCAAAATGAATCTAACACTATTGAACCAAAATCAGTAGTAAAACAAGTCACAAATCCTTAAAATAAACCAAATGTTTTATACCGAAATAGATAAGGAGAAAATTAAATTAGGTCACCTAATTAAAATCAAGGAGTGTCCAGACAAGACAATGAATGTCATTAAGCCAACAAGCCCGATCAAAACCATTATTCCATTTGTGAAATTTATACCTGAAATTTAAAAAAAAGAAGAAAGTCGTGGCATTAGTGAAACCTTCTGTTGAAAACAGTTCTGATTATGAGATTAAATCTCCAAAAAAATCAAGCCAATCATACAAAGTTTCATTACCAAAGAAAAACAAAAGTTCACAGATTTCAAAAACAAAAATTCAGTCAAACCCTCATTCATCAAATTCAAAGCAAGGAGTAGGGTTTGACATCTGCAATAGGGATCATGTAAATTAGTTTAAACAAGAAGTCAAGAAGAGTTTGAGGAAGCAAAAGTAGCCTAAAATAGTAAAAAAAGTAGTGTTGTGAAACAAACTACTAAAAAGGCTGATTTTGTTTCTTCTCTTAAGCCAAAGGTTGTGACTTAGTTAAGAACGAGTAAATCTACTAAGTCAGCAACAACAAAATCAGGTTCAAGAAACAAACATATGTAAAATGTCTAATCATAAAACATATATGTGCTTTTACAATTAATAATGCTCTATTTGTGACATGAACAATCATTCCACCTGTCACGCCCTAACCTTGACGACGGAATCGTCGAGATGTGAGGGTTAAGATTGTTCACAACCACATAACGTTATATTTAAATGTAAATATTTAAATTATAAGTTTCAAAAGGAATTACAAAGATAAGTCTCAAACATGAAATAAGTTCAAACATAACATAACAAAATGTAATCTTTTTATTTCATTAACTAGGTCCAAGTCCTAGATTATTGCAAGCTTCAAAAGTTCACTTTAAACTTGAGGATTACCTAAAACATGATAAAAATAAAAGGTCAACTAAAAATAGTTGGTGAGTTTCCAAGGTTTTCATACTTTAAGATCTATGATCTAGTTTGATCAATTAGGTTATGATTTGCAGCAGAATAGTACTAGAATTAGACGAAATTTAAGCAATAATAAGATGAATATTCAATCAAA
>BJCM01167423.1:0-14001 GCA_018326385.1 Flaveria bidentis | reverse complement strand
TAAAGGGGTATTTATACCCAGCCCTAGTTTTGCAAAATGTCACGTTTAGTCCCCGTTCTTAGCCCTCGGGTTTCCAAATTTGTTTCGGTTGAAAAGGACATTAATTAGGCTCGTTTTATTAATGACAAAAAAATGTAATTAATGGTATTTGTAGCTTGAAAATGGTTTTATTTATAATAATAATTTGTATAAAATGGTGTATTTTATGGTGATGATAGTAATATGTGTAAAGGTTTAAATGACAGTGATGCAATGACAAAGGCATAAGCGTATCCACACAGGTAGTTCATAAGGATGAGGAATGACCGATTAATAAAAAGATGACGGAACTCGTCAATAGACGGACCTTTTGGTGACGGATGTCACACTTGATGAATCCCCTAAAGAGCCTTGTCCAATTTATAAACTCTATCCCGGTGATAAGGATCCTCAAATCCTTCGGGTTGACTGACGTACACCGTTTCACAGATTTCACCATGAAGGAATGCACTTTTCACATCCAATTGATAAACTTTGATCTTCATGTAGGATGCATAGGCTATGAAGATACGAATTGCTTCCATCCTTGTCACAGGTGCAAACACTTCATTATAGTCAACACCTTCGACTTGTCTAAACCCTTGTACAACAAGCCGAGCCTTGTTTCTTATTATAACCCCTTGGTCATCTTTCTTACACCTAAGAACCCATTTAGTGCCAATCACCTTTGCACCTTTTGATCTGTCCACAAGAGTCCATACTCCTAACTTTTTGAACTGAAGGAGTTCTTCTTGCATAGCACTAACCCATGCCTCATCATTTAAAGCTTCACTTGCATATTTTGGCTCAAATTGAGACACAAAACATCAATAAGCACCATCGTGTAGATATCCTTCTTCCATGACTGCAGCATAATCTGTTGAGTATAGCTGATTTCGTGTCTGAACTCCTGATAGAATATCTCTGATGATGTTGTCCAAGGGATGATGCATATTAATTCAAGTTCCAGGAGTGATGGGAATAACTATCTCATTATCCAGATTTTGAATCCTAGGTTTAGTTTCTATGGCTGTTGGAGTATGGGGTTCAGAAGTTCAGGTGGTATCAAGATCATATGCTTGTGTACTTTCAATAGTGGGAACTTGTTCCTCCTGGTCCACATTTGTAGTCTCAACTACTTCATCATCAGAGGAAGACTCACTTACCTCAAGATCTCCCCTTGAAGGGCTAGAAGTATCATCTAATGGAACCGATGACGTCGAGTCTAGTGTAGGAGAATTCAGAACATTGTACATCATTCGAGCAGATAAGTCATCAGCAGGATGATAAGGAGGTAGATTGAAGGACATGAATAATCCATCATAGTCAAAGAAGAAGGAAGGTCCTTTGCCAGTAGGGGGTGGTATATCTTTGGACATCAACATTGCATCACACTTCTACCTGACCCGTTGAGTTGTTCAATACTTTCTTGTCCGGTATACTATATCCGAGAAAGATACCTTCTTCCGCCTTCTCACAAAACTTCCCAGTCTGACTTTTCTTTAGCAGCATGCACGGTGCTCCAAATGGTTCTAGATATTCCAAGTAGGGTTTAGGTCGCTGGAGCAATTCGTAACACGTTTTTTCATGACGTTTGACCACTAAGACTTGATTGAGAGTGTAGCATGCATTAGCCACTGTCTCTTTCCAAAATTGAATAGGTAGTTTAGATTCGGCTAATATTATCCTTGCTGTCTTTATCAAGCTTGATTCTTTCTTTTAGTAACCCCATTCATTTGTGGATTGTAGGCAGAAGTAAATTGATTAACAATTCCTTTCTCTCGACAGGATACCTCCATTCACTAATTCTTGAACTTTGTTCCATTGTTTGATCGAATCTTTTTTACTTTCAACTTGAAGAGTGATTCCAATGTAGTGACTAGATGCTTTAATGATTCAAATGCCTTTAACATGGCTTTCAGAAACATCACGCAAGAGAATCTTGAGTAATCATTAGTTACTACAAAGTAGTACCAATCTCTAGCATTGCTCTTTGTGCTGACTAGGCCAAACAGATCCATGTGTAGAAGCTCGAGAGGAATGTCGATGCAATTAACTTTCTTTGCTTTGTGAGACTTCTCGGTCTGTTACCCTTTCTTACATGTTACGCATAAATCCGGGAGCTGGAAATTATTGACTATAAATCCATTCACCAAATCATTCTTAACCACATGATTCATCTTCCTTGGATTAATGTGTCCCATTCTCTTATGCCAGGAGTTGAATCCCTCTCTATTGCCTTTGAAAAGAAGCATTGGGCAGTAGACTCAATTGTGGAGCCTTTTGTTAGATCCAAGACACACAGATCGTTATATCTTGAAGCTGACCTTGAATCCCTTATCACAGATTTTGGAGACAGAAAGCAAGTTGTTTTGTTGTTGTTGAACGTAGTTAACCTTGTCAAACTTCACTTTCTTGTTTCCCACTTCGCCTTGAGCCGTGATGTAACCTCCTTTATTCCTAGTGAATGATACGTGTCCCCGTTTAATTTGCTTGATGTTGAAATGGAGAGACGAATTCCCGGTCATGTGCCTGGAAGACCCACTATCAATAATCTAGGTATTAGGGATAGCGCTATAACGGACACCCTGCACATACAAAGGAATTGATTTGTTCAGGTTTGGGACCCAAGCCTTACCTGGTTTGGGTGCCCTAGAGATATCACGCATCATGAACTCAACTACTGTCCTACAGAGGATGAGGGCACATCTTTCTTCTTTTTGTACTCACTATCAGACACACTAGTTTTTTTCTTCCTTAAACCAGTTTTGTGTAAGGCATGTTTGTGGTAAAACAGACGATTGGCTTATGGTTTGAACTTTAGGTTCACTAATAATCTTAGGTGTAACCTTAGAAAATCTTGGTTTTTCATCAAAAAGTTTAATTTTCTTTTTAGGTGTCTGATAATAAGGACAATTTGGAGAGATATGTCCTCGTTTTCCACAATTGTAGCAGGATCTCCCTTCGACAGTTTGAGGAAAATTTTGATGTGGGGTTGAGTTTGATCGGGGTTTGAGATATGTCTGGTTGGGTTGTTTATCTTCCTTTTTAGATGTTTCTCTTCCTTTTTAGATATTTAACAAACTTAATTGTTTTGACATTGTGAACATCTTTCACTTTCATTTTAATAGGATTTTGATGATTAACATGTTTAAGGTTCATTGGATTAGACATTTTAGGTTCTGAAATAGATGTCGGTGAACCTGCCCCTAATTTAACTTTTTCAATATTATCACTGAAATCCTCAACAGGTATCTTATCTGTTGATCCCAAAGTAGAATCCTTCTATTAAGTGACAAATTTCATAGGTTTACCTGTAGAATCTAGATCACTGACTAAAGGAGTAGACATCACATGATCCTTTACTAAGTTATTATAAATTGGTCAACATTTAGTGTTCAAAATGATTTCATGTGGTGGTGGTAGTACCTTATAACCCAGACCTTCCCCGACATTTTGTTCTTTCACTAGGTTCTGAACAATGTGAGAAGAACTTACCAAACTGTGTAATTTTTGTTTTAATGATTCAACTTCGAGTTGCAAAACTGCTTTTTCCTTTTTAGTTTCCTCCAAAGAATTTAAATAGAACTTAATGTCATTTGATTGATTTAAGTCAACAACCTCGGTTTCCCTTAGTTGTTTCCCTAACAGTTCTATCTTTTTTTTGAAGCTGCACTCATTTTGTTTTAAAACATGATTAGCTTCAGTGCAGAGTTGTAAATCATTTACTAGATTATCATTATGTTCTAAAAACCTAGAAAATTTTAAATTAGTGTTTTCCCTAAGTTTATCATATTTAGTACATGCATGTTTTTCAAATAATTCTTCTTTAGAACATACCTGTGTAGAACCAGACGCATTAGCCATCAAAGCAGTTTTAGACTCTTCGGTGACTGGAGATTCTGAGTTTGTTGCACTAAGCTCTTCTTCAACCAAATGATCAACGACATCCATAGCTTTTTTGATATCTGAAAGTGTATGCTCAGCTATGATGTCTCCTTCACTTGCAGATCCATCATCCAAAGTATCAACTAAAGCAATGTTTGATTCACCCTCAAACACGAATCGGAAAGACCAGTCTTGTCCTTCAACACCTTGAGCAACGAAAGCCCTAGACTCTTTACTTGAAGATGAAGCTCCAATCTTATCCTTGTCTTATCGGTTGAATGTAGGAAAATGATTTCCATTTCAAGTCTTCTTTGGATTTACGCACTCACATTTGAAGTTCCCCTTTTCACTAGAATTGAAACACGTGACTTTGGTTTTGTCGAATCCAAATGCCGTATCTTTAGTAGCAACCAAAATTTGCCCTGTCTTTTAAACAAACTTCTTTGCTCTTCTAACAGCACTAGCCAGGGCCCACATAATACCCCATGTGTTCTAGCTCAGTTTCAACAACTTCCAATCTTACTAGCAACTAATCCATCATATTGAACAATAATAGCTAGAATGTCCATGTGCTCTTTAGCAAATTCCACGGTGACATTTCCGAGATTCTTGGTCTTCAACATGGTAGTTTTTGCCTCATGAACTATGTATTGGGCTTCAGATGACCCTGATGTTACGGTTCCTAAAGCACGGCTTTGGGAAGGAGCAGAAGATCTAGACACAAACGCCGTTTGTAGCGGTGCTCCTGAAGCAACGGAAGTTGGAACTAGATTGTATAGTGCAGGATTCTGAACATGGGATCCTTTTTTTGACTTGCATTTCATACGTAGTTCTTCCTCCCTTAACTTTAGAATGAAATCATTTATGTCTAATGAGCAAAAGTGTCGTTTTGTCTCTGATAAGACACAAATGGATCTCATTTATCTAGAAGACCAACAGCAAAACCAAAGACTTTCTCTTCCATTGATGTGGTCACGCCATGAGTGTGCAACTCACTTATCAGATGATAGAATCGATCAATGATATCATCCAAGCTCTTATTCCCAATCAGAGAGAAATTGTCAAATTCCTTCTTAAGAGCTTTTGCCTTTAGTGCTTTCAAATTTTTATTTCCTTCGTATCTATTTCCAAGGCCTCCCATAATTTCTTAGACTGCTTGTTCTCAGAGAACTGATGAAATATGTCCTTAGGTATACACTGAGTCAACAAGGCATATGCTTTCTTTTTAGCATTATATAGAGTCTTCTGGGATTCACTCATTCTTCCCAAAGTCAAATTAACTCCATTTGCACTAACTGGTTTCGTGTAACTAGTTTCAATGGATGTCAAAAGGTTTAGGTCAAGTCCATTCAAGTAGATTTCAAACCAAAGTTAACAGCTTTGGCGGTTTGTTGTGGTTTCCCTTTTCATTCCAGAAATAGAAGGTTCTGGATACGCGAGTCCTTTCCAGCAGTGAATGGAGCAAACTAGTCTTCAATTGCTTTAAACTTGGTAAACTTAGAACTGGACGGATTCACTTGTGCGAATGCGCTATGCGAATGAGTCACTCGTGCGAATGAAGGATATGAATGAATTCAATCGGGCAATTGGATTCAGCCGTGCGAATGAGCAGGGCGATTGTAATCAACCTACATGAGTTGCTTATCCATGCGAATGAGAGATACAACTGAGTTTAGTCGTATGAATGAAAGTATACGAAAGGTCGGTCGTACGAATGGTCCAATCGTGCGACTGAAGGATGTTGTGTTCGAAAAATCGAATATTTGAACACTTTGACACAAAATACGAATTTTCCGGAAACCCTAATTTCCCATTTGATGAAAAATTGAAACTTTAACACAATCAAACGTCAAAAACACTTTTTGAAGCAAAAGGGTGACTCATTTGATTGAAAACGTTTGTTTTTAACATCAAAACCAAATGAATCCACGAAAAATCACGAGCCAAAGCTCTGATACCACTTGTTAGAACCGTTTTCGTACGGAGTACTACCGGATTCTGCGTGAGACCAGATCACATAGTGCGGGATTGGCGATCCAATCAGTGAGAACGACAACCTGATCGATCTAACGATGAAACAAATGTTAAGAATTGGTTAGAAATCGATCAGGAACGAACTATGAAGTTGGATAGGCTGCTTAGGGCACTCTGGATGGCTAGGGTTTGTGAATATTCGAAGTCTCTAGTTTTCGATGAATTATGTGGTATTTATAGGTTTTCAGTTTCATTCGTACTACTGAACCATTAGCATAGTTCAATCATGCGACTGATTCATGCGGTTGATTCATACGCACGACTGAAGGTTCAGTCATGCGACTGAAACAACCTTACGTCTCAATCATACGACAGATCTTTCTCATGGTTTAGTCGTGCGACTAGTCCATAAGTATGATTCATTCGTGCATATGGTCCATAAGTATGATTCATTCATGCGTATCGTCCATAAGTATGATTCATTTGTGCGTATGGTCCATAAATATAGTCCATTAGCATGAATAACCACCCGACTAAGTTTAACACATTTTTCAATCATTATTGACTTAGAACTATGTACAACAAGGTCAAACCTATATATGATGTTGATACATATGATTTATACTAAATACAATAATAAAATGAAATACTCAAAGACAAATAAACATCAAGATGCATATCATATTTCATTAAATAGTCACATTACATATGTGTAAGAAATGAAAGAATTTTACATTTAAGAACATAAACTAGGAACATGATGTATCAACACTTCATGTGCCAATTTTTCTTGTTCAAGTGTTTTTGTCATTTCTTCAAGTTGTTTCTTAACAAAGTCAAGTTCTATTAGAGTTTTGTTCCAACTTGCTTGAAGTGACAAGATTTTATCACTAGCAACTTTATGATCATCTTTCAGTTTTCTGTGCATTGATTCTTCTTGCTTCAATATATCACATATTTTGAATGAGTATGTTCTATAATGTTCAACTTGTTCAAAACATGCTTTAGTGCACAGTTTTTCTCTTACTTCAATTAGAATTTCAGAATATGAACTTGAAGAGTCATTGTCAGATGTAGAGTTTAAAACCTTTGGTTTTTCAGGCTTTGCCATGAGTGCAATTTCTTCTGTGTCCTCCTTTGGATCAGATTTGTCACTCCAGTCATAGTCTGTCTCATTCTCTGATTTCATTAGATTTTAAATAATTGTTTTCAGACCACTCTTCGTTCATTTCAGAAATTAATGCTAATCATGAAGTAAGATCAACTGTAAATTGTTTAGCACAAGCACTCCAGTCATAACCATATTTTATGCTTACAACTAGTACTTTCTTTTATTCTTCAGCTATCTTTTGATCACCTTTTAGTTCAGGAATAGGAAGACTTTGATATGGTTTTTGAAAAGTCTTTTGATTCTGATGTTGATGTCTCTGATTATGGGAACTACTTTGAGCATTTCCACTTTAAGATCTTAGAGCTTTACATTCTCTGGAAAAATGGCCATAACTATTGCAATTGAAACATCTTGATTTTGACTTGTCAAAACCAACTATTTGTGTTGGCACTAGGCTTGTAATTCCTGTTGACATATGAGTGCTTTTTTGTTTTGTAAGCAAACATCACCATTTGCCAATTAAGGTCAATTTCTTCTACGTCATCATGATCCATCTCAAACAAATCTTGAAAGATCAAATCAATTTGAGTTAGATGACTACCCTGATAGGCTTGGAAGCTTACCATAAATGCTGTAAATGTAGTTTTGGACTCTTCATCCTGTAAGAGGATATTTATAACATCTTCAACTTTGCTAGGATTAGCAGAGTTAGAAGATAGAGTCTTATTATGTGTTTAGGCAGAGTAGATTTTGGAGGAGACTGTGTTGTAGATACATGATGTTCCTAGTTTATGTGCTCAAATGTAAAAGTCTTTCATTTCATACACATGTGCAATGTATTGACTCACTGAAATATAATATGTGTTTGATGTTTAATTATGTTTAATTATTTTATATTTTTATTGTGTTACATATAATTCGTATGTATGAACTTCATACATATGTTTGAGGTTGTTGTACATAGTTCTTAGTCAATAATGATTAAGTAATATGTTCAACCTAGTTGGGTGATTGTTCATGCTAATGGACCATACTTATGGACCATACGCATGAGTATATCATGCTTATGAACCAGTCAGACGACTGAACCTGGACACTGGATCAGTCGTATGATTGAGACATAAGATTGACTTATGTGAATCCAGGGATCGCAATCAGGAATTATCAGTGTCGGTTAATTGCAAGTTAATGTTTGTGGAATCAACGTTAATTTGGTTTAATTATTTGTAACAACTTCAATTATCAATAAATATTCAAGAACACATTAACAGAAACACAATTAATGATTAATATGTATTTCATAAAAATATGTTAATGATTACAAAATAATGAAGGAATGATATCAAAGTGTGTTGTGATGTGATGGCTTCTAGGGTTTGATTGAGAGACTGTTTGTCGTATTGCTATTGTTGTTGATGTTCAATCAATCGTCTAAACCGTCATCCTTGAATCGTAACCTAGGATCCATATATATAGACAATGATGTTTCTGTTATAGGAAACACCGGATCTCTTGGGATTTGATTTGTTTCAGTTAAGGAATCATCAGATTTCTCGGGATTCGCATAACTGCCTTGTTGACTTGACTTGTAACACTTGTATTATACAAGTGTTTGGACTCCGCAGGAATAGTGTTTTCAGTAGGAATTTGTTCTTCCGTAGAAGTCTTGTTCTTCCGTAGATGATTTGTTCTTCCGAAGGAAACTTGTTCTTCAGTTCTGGTTGTTCATCCGCAAAGGATCTACGGATGTAAGGTTGCTTGTAAGAAACATATCTACGAAAGAACAAACTGTTCATCCGTAGATGTTTCTTACACTTGGTCAATTTCAAAGATTGACCAAGTATAATGTTTGTACCTGCAACCATACATAAATTAACACACACATAAATGGGTTAACCTCTATATTTAATGCATACACAATAATGATAATAACAAATACTTATTACAAGAATTGATTAAAGTTCTAAGCCTATACAAATTGATCTAGACCTATAAGTCCTAGATCTAACAATACTCCCCCTTAGGCTTAGATCCTTGAAATCAATCCTTCAAAACAAAAAGCTTCTTGACTCTAGCAATGATCTTGTTGTAGAAGTAAGACACATCAGTCTTCTGATCATCATACTTGTAGTTGATCTTCATCTTGCTGAACTTCTTCATAGTCTCAAAGCTTATCCCCAAAACATCTTCCTCCGTAGTGAGTGTGTCTAACACATTGTTATCATCCACCACTTCTAGCTCATCTTGCTCTGAAATTCTAAGTTCTGTGAATTCATCAATAGTTGTTCCCTTCAGCAATCTAGCATTGAATCTTCTTCTTTCGTAGGCTTTGGCATGTAATTTGTCAATCACTTGTATTACATGGACATGCAGGAACAAATCATTCTGTGCTTTTTCATCAGCCAGCTTGGGAAAGAATTTGTCATTAAGGTATGAGGTGTAGCTGGGATAAAGTAATTTGATTTCCATAGGATCAAAGATCCTGATCCGGTCTGCTTTCTTATTTTCAGCATTTCTTAATAGCACCAACTCCTTTGTTTTCTCAACATAACCCCATTTAGTTATAGGGTATGTAAATTGAGTCCCTTCAATGCATTTGATTGTTGTTGTAGTTCTGCTTTTGTATCCAACCCTCTTCAAGAATTCATCATCTACAGATTCTGAGGCATTAGACTTGTATCTTTTTAGCCCTTTGATTCTCTTCTGATGCTATGCATCTTCTCTTTTAGCTTCGCTAAGGAAATCATCTTTAAATTTAGTCTTGAGCTTTCCCACTAGAGTTGATAAGTCTCTTCCTCTAGGGTGAATTGGATAATTGTAGATGATCGGGCTTTGAAGATCTTTGATGTCATTCTCTTGCAGACTCACCACTGAAAATACATCATGGAAGTATTCAACTCTTTCAGATGTTCTTTTAATAATAGTACAATCCCAGTCTGTATCATATTTCCAGGCCATGATCTTGTTCTCTTCCATAGAACTAGGAGTTGTGAGGTGGTCTATTAGTTGTATTAGAGTGGATTTCTGTTAAGTTATCTCCCTCACTGTAGTGCCAAGTGGCCATACTTTTCCTGGTATTACTTCTCTTGGCTCTCTAATCAATTTGTCCTTCCCTTTGTGCTGATCTTTAGGTTCAACTGTTATAGGTTCAGCATGAAGTTTGCTTTGTTGCTCATAGGATGGATGTGGAGCTTCAGTTCTGAATTTTACACCAGTATCCAGCTCAACTTTCATCACATGCTCCATCATCCTTCTAAGTTCTCCTACTGACCTTCCCTTAAGCTCATGTGGTTTGTAGTTAGGGCCTTGTAACTAGCAAGTCATGTTATATTTACTTAGCTTAGCTATGTCACAATGTCCTAACTCCTTTTTATCTTCTAGATGGATTGAAAGGTGTTGAAGGCTTCCTTGTCACAGTTTCGAATCATAAAGCATGCAAGCTCAAGTTCTTTCAACAGATTCTTCATCTCAGACACGTTTAGCCTCTTAACCATGTCATAAGGGAAACCATTGTTTATGAGTGTCATGAACATGGTTGATTCAGGCCTCTCTTCTAATATGTCTTTTGAAGTCAGAAGATCATCAGCCTTTGAGACTTCCTGAGCTGTTGGAGAGTCTTCATTGATCAGTTCTTTCCACTCTTCATCACTGTCATCATCCTGATGAGAGATAGACTTCATAGTAGATAAATCTACTGAAGGTGTGTGTTTAGGAGATGTGAGCTTTTGTTTCTAGGGAGAAATTTCATTAGTTTTCATCTTCTTCTCTGCAGCACCAAGATATTTTCTCTTCCTTGAGTATAGAGTTAGCTCTTTTGATGCTTCAACAGATTGTTTTGTTTGAACAGTTGAAACATCAGCATTTTACTCTAATGCACAGATCTTCATTTTGAGTTCCTCAATCTTTTCTTCTTTCTTTTTATCACATTTGATTGAGTAGACATAAAGTTATTTGCTTGTTCAAGCTCCATCATTATCCTTTCTTTTTCTTCCATTTCAGTTTCTGCTGACTCTTTAAGCTCAGACTCTTTATCAAGTAGAGCATCAATGACTTCATTGTTGCATTGAGCATCTTCTCTCAGCCTTTTTATTCTAGCTGCTTGTTTTATCAGCTCTTCATCCTTTTCTCTGATCACTCCCTTCAGCTCTTGTATTCTTTGCTTTCTTTTGTTTGATTTCAGCCCTAGCTTGTTGTACTCAACAACCAGATAACCCTTGCTGACAGGGATATCAGCACCACTTAGATCCTCTTCATTCTATGCTATCACATCAACTTGGTTTGCTTCTCTTCTTCTCCTTCCTGATGTTGAGAAGGAATCTCATCTTCTTTTACTTCTTTATGGGCTTCACCTGCTCAGCTTGAACTAATTTCAATAGCTTGAACTTTCGGTTCTTGATGTGGTTGTTGTTGTTGATGATGATCAAGGACCGGAGAAACTGGTATAGTCTCATTTGAGAGTACAGGGGATTCAGTTTTGGATAATGACAGTTTGACTGTACTTGCTTCAGAGGCTAACTCTGTCTCCCTAGTGTAGATGCTCTCAGTGGCTAATTTTTTTGGATTGGGAGGTTGTTGATAAAGTTCGATTTGAAGCTGATTTGGTGATGAATGGTGGATTGGAGAGATTGGCTCTATGTTTTGGCTGTTTTGTGATAGAGGGTGATAGGGAGAGATTGGTTATGTGTTTTGGCTTGCTGGTGAATTTGGTAGGGATGGATGTTGTTGATTTGTTGATTGATGGTGGATTGGAGAGATTGGTTCTGTGTTTTGGCAGGCTGGAGATTGTGGTTAGGATGTGTATGGATGAGGTTGCTGATGTATGGGTGATATATCTGGTGAGTGAGTGTCTTGAACAGAGTTGGTTGGAGAGTTCTCTTGTTGATCATCCCACATAGTCTCTTGAGGAATATAAGCAGTAGCGTCAATCACATGAGCAAACATGTCCATGTCATCTCCTTCATATTTTCTAGAAATTTTGTTCAGTACTGATCTGCCAAGGTGTGCTGGAACGAAAACACCACCATCCACAGAAGTTCCAGGCAGATCAACATTAATGATCAGTTGCAGGAACCTTGGAAACATATACATATTATCAGCCTTCTGCACTTTGATGTGATCACATAAGCAGTTGAATATGTACTTTGAGTAATTGTATGTTCTTCCCTCAAAAACACCGATAATCCTAGAAGAAATATGCCTTGAAAATCTATCAAGACCAGATTTTCTGTTTGAGATGCACTTAAGATAAGTGTGGTAGAGAAATTTGTACGGCTTGCAAAGTCTTCCTTTCTTGATTTCTCCTTTGTTGAAAACACCATCATATCCCATCAGAAGAAATACTTTCTCTATGTATTCATCTTTGAACACATCAGGATTACCAGCTTTGACATCTCCCAACTCAAGAACCCTTCTTATTGTCTGTTCATCGACTCTCAGTCGTCGATTCTTCACAATAGCCATAATAACTTCACCATCTTCATCTATGCGTGTAGAGTTCCAGAAATCAGTGATATGTGATTGATAAATCACAGGCTCTGCTGATAAGGCATAGAATAGCCTCGATCTTCTTAGGTATCTGATAATTTCTTGACACCCTTCTGAAACAGGATTATCAGGGTTTAAGTAAGCACAAACATTGTGTTCTCTTGCAAATCGTTTATCCATCTGTTCATAAGAAAAGATTTTGTTAAAATCACATTATTCACATGAGAATACGAACAGTTATGAGATAAAACAAGAATCAAATAGTTCATACTTGAATATTATGGCATGTTTTACCTTAATAACAACGGATTAAGAACACATATATATGTTTGTTTGATGTTTTGATTTGGTAAAATTTGAATGTTGGGGAAGGGGGAAAAAGTTTGTAGAGAGTGTGTTTTTCTAGGTCTAAAAAGTGAGCTGAAAAAGTGAATAATGAACTTGAGAAGTCAAACCACAACATTTATACTCTCAGACACATTAATTTTATCTCATTAATTAAGTGGGACCCTCAACGTATTCTTCCGTAGAACATCTACGGATCAACACTGTAGCTTCTACTGATGCTGAAATTACATTTGTTGATCTTTCACACATTACCAAACTGAAATTACATTTGTTGATCTTTGTTCATCCGTATTTTACTAATCTACGGATAAACATTTAAATTTCCCACACTTTAGCTTCTGCTGATGCCTAAGATAGCACTATAGCTTCTGTTGATGCACTATGCAGAGAAATAATGTTGAATGTATGGTCCAAGTCCATTGGTTAGAACCATTTATTGCTTTAGAACCTTGTAGACTTTGTATACATGGCAATTTAGCACAAGAAAGTTTAAAAATATTTTAATAAAATTCTCATGTATCCAGTAGCTAAGATGATGCTCAGATTCCAATTCCTTCCTATTGATAATGAGATAGACACTGCTGCTGATTGAAAAACTTAACTTCATGTATTCTACTCCCCCTAAATTTGTGATTAGTGATGAATTTAAGCATTTATCATAAATTTCTTTAAGAGGAATAACAAAATTTTTAACTGTATGATGATGATCAGACATATATACCCATATGATTGGATCATACTACAATACTAAGCCTCTTCCTGATGAGTTATTTTGTTGAACTGATACATGAACAAAGTTCTGATTGCAAGTATATTGTCCACTTAAATCCATTCAAAAGCTCATGTATCAACTAGTCATGCTGATTATCATGTTGTCATATTGATTTGGAAATAACTGTTATGTGCTTCACATTCAATTCACAAAGATTTTTTCCTCCCTTTGCAAGTCAAATCATCACTTTTTCACACTTAAGAACTATGTATTTTAAGTTATAAGTTCTATCTTGAGATGCATTTTGCATCTCATTAATGCAATGATGTAAAAGCTCAAGATAATATACAATTGATCACATAGGATTCTTTTGAGAGCTTAGATATGATCATCATCAGGTCACCAGGTCTTTACTCACGTAAAACAGAGGTGCCTTTAACACAGGTCTTTGTTTACACAAAACAGA
>BJCM01167419.1:0-14430 GCA_018326385.1 Flaveria bidentis | reverse complement strand
TTAGAACCCTTAGAAGATTAACATTTAGTCTTTTATTGTCTATTTTATATTTTGTACTTGTATAGGGACAAGTTTTGTAAATTGTTAGTTCCTTAGTTTCTAGTATAAATAGCTTAGACTAGAGTAGAAGTAAAAAGGTTTTAAGGGTGTTAACTGCTTTCTTACTCTTGTAATTGTCTTTGCTATATCAATGAACTATGAATTCTGTTGATATTGCTTGATTTGATTACAATTGTTTGTGTTTTGTTTTGAATTGTTTACATAAATCATTACAGATTGAATCAATTGATCCTATCATATCCACCAGTGCCCATACTCCTAGCTTCTTGAATTGTAGGAGTTCTTCTTGCATGGCACTAACCCATGCCTCATCGTTTAAAGCTTCACTGACATATTTTGGCTCAAATTGAGACACAAAACATTGATAAGCACCGTCGTGAAGATAGCCTTTTTCCATGACTGAGGCATAATCAGCTGAGTATAGCTGATTTCGTGTCTGTACTCCTGATTATACATCCCCTATGACCTTGTCCAGAGGATTATACTCATGTATTCGAGATCCAGGAGTGGTGGGAACAACTACTTTCTGATCCAGATTTTGAATCCCTAGTTCAGTATCTGTAGGTGTTGGAGTGTGAGGTTCTGAAGCGTTAGAGGCATCAACATCTGATGCTTGTGTACTTTCAGTAGCAAGAACCTGTTCCTCCTGGTCCACATGTTCAGTCTCAACTTCTTTATCGTTAGAGGAGGAGTCGCTGACATCAATTGCTCCCCCTAAAGGACTAGAAGATTCACCTTGTGAAACGGATGTTGTCGAATCCAGTGACGGTGTGTTTAAGACATCGTACATCATACTGGTCGATAACTCATCATCAAGAAGGGAAAGAGGATGTTGAAGGTCTTAAAGAATCCATCATAGTCGAAGAAGAATTAGGGTCCTTTACCAGCAGGGGGTGGTGTATCTCTAAACATCGACATTGCACCACACTCCAACCTGACCCGTTGAGTTGTTATAAACTCTCTTGTTCAGTATTTTGTATCTTAGAACAATCCCTTCTTTAGCCTTCTCACTGAAAGTTTTCTTCAGCAGCATACATGGTGCGCCAAATGGTTTGAGGTACTCCAGATTAGGTTTACGTCTCTGGAGCAACTCATAACACGTTTTACCATGCCATTTGACCACCAAGACTATATTGAGGGTGTAACATGCATTGGCAACTGCCTCGTTCCAAAATTGGATAGGCAGTTTCGAGTCGGCTAGCATCGTTCTTTCTGTCTCTATCAAGCTCCTGTTCTTTTGGTCAGCAACGAGGTTGATTTATGGAGTGTAGGCAGATGTGAACTGCTGTACAATTTCTTTCTCTCTGTAGAACGCCTCCATCCACTAGTTCTTGAACTCTGTGCTGTTGTCTAAGCGAATTTGTCTCACTTTCAGCTTGTAGAGAGATTCCAATGTAGTGACTAGCTGTTTGGAAGATTCAAAGGTCTCTGATTTGGATTTCAGAAACATCACCCAAGAGAATCTTGAGTAATCATCAGTGTCCACATAACAGTACAAATCACCAGCGATGCTTTTAGTGTTGACAGGACCGAACAGATTCCATGTGTAGAAGTTCGAAGGCAGGTCAATGGAATTTACTTTCTTTGCCTTGTGAGACTTCTTGGTTTGTTTACCTTTCTTACACGCTACACAAAAATCCGGAAGGTGAAAGTTCTTGACATTTACTCCATTCACTAAATCATTCTGGATCACATGATTCATCTTCCGTGGTTTGATGTGTCCCATTCTCCTATGCCAGGAGATTAAGTCCCTCTCTGTTTCCTTTGACAAGAAGCATTGAACTTTGTGATCAGTTGTGGTGGCTTTTTATTGATCGAAGACATATAAGTCATTATATCTTGAAGCTGACATTAAGATTTTGTCCTTCGGGATACTGTAATCCTTCTTTAATACGTAGCACTTCTTGTTGTCAAAAACAACTTTGAATCCTTTGTCATATATCGATGATATTAAATCAAGTTATTCTGTAGTTATTGAATGTAGTTGACCTTATCAAACTTGACTTTCTGGTTTCCCATATCGCCTTGAGTGGTGATGTATCCTCCTTTATTCCCAGCAAATGATACATGTCACCCTTTAATTTGTTTGACATTGAAAATGAGAGACAAGTTCCTGGTCATGTGCCTAGACGCCCCATTATCAACAATCCAGGTATTTGTGATAGCACTGTAATGGACACCCTGCACATTCAAAAGGAAATAATCACTTTAGGTTTGGGACCCAAGCCTTAACTGGCTTGGGTGTCCCAGAGGTATCACACATCATAAACTCAACCCACTGTCGATTTGAGGGTGAGGGCATATCAGTTTTCTTATTGTTCTCATTATCAGACAATGGACTTGACTTTTCTTTCCATAAGCCAGTTTTGTGTAAGGCCTGTTTGTGGTAAACAGACGACTGGCTTGCAGTTTGAACTTTAGGTTCATTAATTCTCTTTGGTGGAGTAATAGATCTTCTTTTCGAAGAACTTGGTTTTGTATCATAATGTTCAATTTTCTATCTCTGAGTTTGATAACAAGGACAGTTAGAAGAAATGTGTCCTCTCTTTCCACATGTGTAGCATGATCTTCTACATGTTGAAGAAATATGTGGAATTGAGTGTGATATAGGTGTTACATGAGTGTGGTTGGATTCGGTCAATACTTATTTAGATGTTTCACATTTATTAACAAAATTAATTGTTTCGACGATTTGAGCATGTTCAACATTCCCTTTGGGTGGACTTTGATGACTAACACGTGTGTGGTTAACTGGTTTAGTTAGTTTGGGTTCTGACATAGACTTTGGTGAATCTGACCTTACATTAACCCTTTTAAATGCATCATCTAAATTCTCAACGGTCATCTTGCCTTTTGATTTCAAAGTAGCCTCCCTCTATTTTGTGACAGATTTCACCGGTTTACTGGTGGAATATGAAGGTGGAATCTGGAGGTGGAATCTGAAGGTGGAATCTGGAGGTGGAATCTGGATCACTAACCAGAGGAGTGGACACCACATGATCCTTAATTGGTTTGTTCTTTACAGGTCCACATTTTGTAGTTAACATGATCTCATGTGATAGTGGGACTACTTTGTACTCCAAACCATCCCCATTGTTTTGTTCTTTCACTAAGTGTTGAACTATGTGAGAAGAATTGGTCCAACTGTGCAGTTTTTGTTATAAAGAATTTACTTCGACTTCTAAAACTACTTTCTCTTTCTTTGTTTCTTCCAACGAATTCAAATAGAACTTTATATCATTCGCTTGATTAAAAGCAACAGCCTTGGTTTCCCGTAGTTGTTTACCTACAAGTTCTATTTTTTCTTTATAACTATGCTCATTTTGTTTCAAAATATGATTTGCTTCTATGCACAATTGTAAATCATTTACTAAGCTATCATTGTGATCTAATAACCTAGCAAATTTCAAATCTATGCTTTCTCTAAATTTGTTACATTCATTACAAGCATGTTTTTCAGAAACTTGATCTTTTGTACTTACCTGTGAAGATTCAGTTGAATCAGCCATCAATCCAGAATTTGACTCTTTGGATGTTGGAGTTTTTGAACATGTCGTTCCAAGTTCTTCTTCAATCAGGTGATTTACCACATTCACAGCTTCTTCGTTATCTGACATTACTTGTTCAATTGTGATTTCACCTTCACTCGTAGAGCCATCATCCAATCCCTCAACACAGGCAATGTTTGATTCACCTGGAGATACAAAACAGAAGGTCTAGTCCTGCGCTTCGTCACCTTGAGCAGTCAAGGCCTTTGTCTTTTTGCTTGACGAGGTAGTTCCACTCTTGTCTTTTCTTGATGGATGAAGGTTGAGAATGGATTTCTGTTACCTATTTTCTTGGGCTTTACACATTCACATTTGAAATGCCCCTTTTCACCATAGTTAAAGCAAGTAACTTTGGTTTTGTCGAAACAAAGGTTTTGTCTTTTGTGGCTACTAAATTTTATCCTGTCTTTTTCACAAACTTTTCGCCCATCGGACAGCACTCGCCAAGGCCCACATAATATACATTCTCTCTAGTTCATATTCATCCACCTACTCGTAATCTTCATCTGCAAGATGGCAGTTTCCAATCTTCCCTGCAACTAGACCATCATAAGAATGAATAACAGCTGCTAGAAGATCCATGTGCTCCTTTGCAACTTCCACTGTGATATTTCCGAGATTCTCATTCTTCAACTTAGTAGCATTGGCTTCAGGCACTATATGTTAGGTGAAAGATGATATTGACATTTCTGATCCTGAAGCAGTGGATTGGGAAGGAGTTGCTAAACTAGACACAAAGGAAGTTTAAAGTGGTGCTCCTGAACTGGTTGGAGTGGGAGATGAGTTATAAAGTGAAGAATTCTGGCCGTAGGATCCTTTCTATGACCTGTCATTCATTCTCCGTTCCTCCTCCCTTAATTTCAGGATGAAGTAATTTATGTCTAACTTTGCAAGTATATTGTTCTATTCCATATTATTCACAAACGAGTCCTATTTCTCCGGCAACCCATCAACAAAGCTTGATACTTTATCTTCCATGGACGTTGTTACCCCATGAGTGTGCAGCTCACTCATCAGATGGTAGACTGAGTCGATCATATCATCCAAGCTTTCTTTCCCGATTGATGAGAAGTTATCAAACTCCTTCTTGAGAGCCTTTGCCTTCAATGCCTTTAACATTGCATTCCCATCATATCTTTTCTCCAAATCTTCCCATAACTTTTTCGCTTGTTTGTTCTCAGAAAACTGATGAAATATATCTTTCAGTATCGACTAAATCAACAGGGCATACACCTTCTTTTCAGCATTGTACTTAGCTTTCTGGCTATCAGTCATACCTCCTAAAGTTAGCTTAACTCCATCAGCCCCGACTGGCATACTATAACCTGTCTCAATAGATTCCCAAAGATTGGGATCGACTCCATTTAGATAGATCTCGAACCTCTATTTCCATTGTGGGTAATCATCTAACGTTATAATTTTTGGTGGTGTATTATGATTCCCAATTTCATTTTCCAGAAGCAGAAGGTTCCGGATGTGAGAGTCCCTTCCGGCAGTAAAAACAGAGAAGTGATCTTCCATCTCTTTAAACATTGAACTTTAAAACTAGACTGGCTTCAATCGTGCGAATGAATCACTCATGCAAATGAGGGGTGCGAATGAATTCAATCGTGTGATTGGATTCAGTCATGCGATCGAAATGGATGAATGGACTCAAACGACTGTAGTTGTTCAGTCGTGCGGATGAGGTATGCGATTGAAGTGTGTGAATGATTTCAATCTTGCGATTGAATTTAGTCGTACGTATGGAGTGTGCGTTTGGATAAAAGCGAATGGGGTTGTTCAGTCATAGGATTGAGTGAGCGACTGAGTTCAATCGTACGAATGGGGTGTGCAATTGAGTTCAGTCGTGCGTTTGGATAAAAGCGAATGGGGTTGTTCAGTCATACAATTTGTTGATACATATGTCCCGATCAATCTAACGATTAATGAAACGTTAAGAACGAGTAGAAGATGATCAAATGCGAACTGTGAACATGGAATAGGATTTCTAGACGCTCTGCACGGCTAGGTTATGATTATGTGTCAAAAGTCGCGTTTTTCCACGAATTAAGTGGTATTTATAGGTTTGTAGTCTTCATTCGTGCGACTGAACCATTAGCATGGTTCAGTCGTGCAACTGATCCATGGGACTGATTCATACGCATGACTGAAGTTCAGTCGTGCGACTGATTCAATCTCATGTCTCATTCATACGACTGATTTAGTCGTCTGGTTCAGTCATGCGACTGTTTCATTAGAATGATGCATTCATGTGTATGGTCCATTAGCATGAATCATCATAATCAGTCGTCTGGTTCAGTCATGCGACTGTTTCATTAGCATGATGCATTCATGTGTATGGTCCATTAGAATGAATCATCATATAAAATCTTCAACCTATATATTAAGTTTATATATATGAATCAGATATAAGTAAACATCAAATACAAATCATATATTATTACAATGTTTCATTACACATATGTAAGCCATGACAGACTTTTACATTAAGCACATAAACTAGGGACATATGTATCAACAAATTGTATATTCAAGCTGCAAAACTGTGGGTTTTTTGCAAAACTATAGTTTCGCAGATAATTTCACGGCCATGGAATTCCAACAAAAGTTGGGTGAAACTGCCATGCGTAACTAGCAGTGAAACTGTTAGATAAACTGGCAGCGAAACTGCTTATCTGGTAGTGAAATTAGCAGCGAATTTAGGCAGAAATTAACCCCTTTAAGTGTTAACTTATCTATAGGCTGTGTAGTGTGATCCTAGCCTAGAAAGCTTAGTTTAGAGATTACTCACGGTATCCAGGTGAGTTCTAGATCACCTTATTTGTAAGTTTTTCAATGTTTTTGGGGTTATAATGCATACTATACACATTTTTAAATGACCGAGATTTTATGAAGTTTTAATAGGAACATCGATTTTTCTATAAGGGAATGTGTTATATAAATGTTTAAAAATGTGTATTTAGCCATGCCCCTTGGACTCCACTAGGGGATGCTGCCCTAAGGACCCCGCTGTCAGGGGCTGCCCCCCTAACCCCCGTTGTCCCGCGGAGGGTCGATTATGTTTTATGATAACTAGTACTTGGCAGGCTGTGTACTTAATTAGTTAATTACTATATATTAAAGTCGAAGATGATATTAATGAAAAGTAAACTTAATGAATGTTACCCCCGGGCCCTTTTGATGACGAAAGCTCTTGCAAGCACTATGATAGACTTCACTTACGTGAATCTGATGTATGATGATTGATTCGTATTCATGAGCGGGCTATGTGCCTTGCAGTGTGGATCAATTGTCAGGGGTTAGCTACCATGATGATGTGTTTCGACAGGGATCGACATTTGTTGTCGATCAACATGGAGCTCTTGCTTTGTGCAATCTCATCTATGATGAAGTGAAAGATATGAAAGAACGAAAGATAATGAACATGCTTATTAAGACGCAAATGTTATGTATTATGATGTATGCATGGTCTTTGTATGAAGGATAAAGTTTATATTTTCTTATTTACCTAAACTATAACTCACTCAGCAAAGCTGACTTTTATACATAATAGTTGGCAGGTAAATGTTGATGCTGAGGATGGTACCAGGGAGCTACGTGGAGAACAACGGATGGCATTCCTGTTTATGAAATCTTTTATTATAATTTAAGAAAAAGTATTATGTTTTATTTACAAATGAAGGACAATTGTTTGAGTATAATATGATTTCCAAGTTTTAAATGGATGTCTAATTATTTTTGCTGCGTTGTTTTGTTATTAAAATGATTTTATGCTACTATTAACCAACTGTGAGGCCTCTCGGGAATAGGGCCTTACACTAAGGCTCGTGCGCCCGCATCGTGGCCATGCGCTAGTATGAAGCTTGATGTTGTATGATGTTATATGATGATGTGTGATTGTATTTTGTATGCTTATATCATGTTCTCTATATGTTCCTTGTTACGTATTTTTCTGTGGGTTTACATTGTGTGATTATGCTAATGAATGTAAAGTATTATGTAATGAAAGCAGAAGTTAATGATAATGAAAAATGGAATGTAAAGAAAGAATGAATGAACGTATGAAGTATTGCAAGCAATTGAAAGGAGGTGCACACCCAATAAAGGGTGTTAGCTCAACTGTGTGTGGTTTAGCTAACCTAGATGGATACACACAGGGGTCTAATCCTTATGATTAACAAGATGTATGGACCCTTATCGCTTGCCCTGGTACTGGTGCCCGCCTTGTGCATGATGTTTGAAGTATATTTAAAGACTTCGGCCTAGTACCCGTATTGTGCATGATCTTTGGGGTATAGCACATAGCATTAGTCTGGATGAAAAGTGAAAGATAATGATGAATGTACGGAATGTATGATATGAAAGAGTATGAAAGTGAATAAATGAATGATAATTAATGACGAACGATGAAGAATGATGATAAAAGATAATAATAAGTATTATCTATGTGTATGTATGATGTATGATCACGACATAAAGTAAAGAAAGGTTTTGAATGAAAGTAAAATGTAATATGTTTTATAAAACTAGAACTCACTCAGCAACACAAACTTTTATGTATTTTCCAGTTGGGAGGTAATGGTTTCTAAGGATGGTATGGGTGCAGCTACTTGGAAAGTTTTGGATGTCATCCATTTTATGTTAAATGATGTTTTTGCATCGTAATGCAAAAAAAAATAATATTTTGTAACAATTATTAATTATGTATTATTTGGCAAAAGAAGCCATTTTAGCAAGAAATGATTTTACTTAAAATTAATCCACTGCAATATTTGGTAAACGTTAATGTATTTTTATATATTATATGCGATGATTGTCCGACTGTGAGTGTTCCAGGAACGGGGCCTTACACATGGCTATACTCAAGAATAAGGTTTAGATTATGATCGAGTGTTTGCTCATGTGGTCAGATTAGAAGCAATAAAAAAATTCCTTGCATATTCTTCATCCATGAAATTCACAGTTTATCAAATGGATGTGTAATGTGCTCTTCTTTATGGAAAAATTGCTGAAAAAGTCTATGTGAGTCAACCACCACGATTTGAAGACCCTAATTTTCCTCATAGGGTGTACAAGCTTGACAAAGCCTTGTATGGTCTTCATCAAGCCCCACAAAATTGGTATGAAACACCATCATCTTTTCTTATTGAACAAGGTATAGGAGAGGAAAGATTGATCGGACTCTATTCAAAAAAAAGGAAAAAACTTGTGCAAGACCATTTAGAGGGGCTGGTCACTTACAATACAAACACGCAATGAGGAGAGATGCTTTAGAACACTTAATAAATCAAATAGGCAATTGGTAACACACTAGAATGATACTTAGAATACAAGCAAAATATGAGATAGTTACAAGAACAAACAACAAGAAGTATATGGTTTTCAAGAATGTTATATACTGCTCTCAAGTTCTTTTACAAGTGTTAAAGCATACCTTCCAAGTTACAAGGATCGAAGATACTTTATACTAGATCCTATAGCCGTCCATACACAGAAAACCAACTAGAAACATTTGAACTAGACAACAAAATAAAATGTTGAGTCAAAAGGCAGATTGCCTTTTGACTAGTGACTATGACATGCCATAGCTCACATCCTAATATATTACAAAAAGGATAAAAGTACATAAAGTAGAAAGCAACAGATTAAAGACCTCAATGTACAGTTACCAAAAACATGGACCTTTTCACCAACTCATGTAAGTTGGTGATTGACCAGAGTTGCAACGAAAAGTGGTTAAGCTTTATGGTAAAGTAAATCAGATATAAAATGTATTCAAAAGTGTTTGGAAGATAATTGTCTTCACTTCTTGGGTTCATAAGACTTCACATTTGAACTTGTCCTGCCAAAACATTTAAAGATCTTAGCAACTCCCCCTAGGTGCATTGTCACACCCTGGGCCCAGGTAGGGTGGGACGTCACAGACTAGCAACACATATGGTAGCGGAAACAAGCCATCTAAGAGCACAAAAGGAGAGAGCAACACATGGAATTTAAAGTTTAAAAGAAACTAGGGCTAGTAGTAGGTCTAGCCCCCAAATAAAACTTACATAAAACATTAGTACAAAATGTATCCATCAACAATAAATGTAAATTATTCAAATGTTTTTAAAGTCAAATAAGCCAATGCCATGGTCACGGTGCTAGGTCTAGGTGTTTGACAACTGCTAGAGTCCCTTCATGGATTTCCTGAAACATACTCAAAAAGAAATTGTTTCAACTAAAAAGTTGGTGAATTGCTTAAAGTTTAAAAACAAAAGGATTCAACAGAATCCACATTTGATTTAAAAGAATCAAAGATTCACTGTTCTGGGGGATCACAATCAACCCTACACTTAGTCCTGACTATCCTCTTCAAAAGTTATGTTAAAATTTATTTTAAGGACTTAATATAAGTTTTAATCTGTTAAAATTTTATCTCAAGCTCCTTTTCGTTGAAAGTCTAAATTTTAAGTTTAACCTGTTAAAACGCGTTTTTACCGGTAATTGACCATTTAAAAGTTTGTTTGACCAATTTTTCAACACCTTTAAATCATGTAGAAATTAACTTAATGAAATAACATGGTTCTCATGTATTTTGGTTTTATAACATTATTTCTAGGATTTTCCTCAAAACGTCACCCGGTTAATACCCGTTTTTAATTAAAAATTCCTTTTAACTTGTCTTTTGACCACTTAATCAACAAATATAGTCCATAACACTTTGTTAAACCGTTTTGAGCCTGGAATACTTTTTAATATGGTTTAAGTTCATGTTTTCTTATTTTTATGTCGTTTTACCACATTTCGGGTCCCCGAATATAACCAAATTGCTTACAAGTCTAAGTCATATTATTATTTTGAGCCATTAACATCTCATCATAAATCCAATATCAACCAAAACCAACTGAAATAACATGCATAACTCACGGGTTCAACAACCAAATTATGTAGAAGTGGAAACTTAAAGATTACACCATTTTCACCCATTACACATGTGTTAAAACGTTATAACTTGTGGTTATAAATTACCCAAACCTTTTGTAACTTTGAAATCAGATTATTAAAAGGTTAGAAAAGGTAATTTCAGCAGCTTACATGCTTAGCTTCGGAAGATTACAAGTCGTGCAAGATGGATGGTGTAATAACAACCAAAAAGAGGGTTTTCTTGGTGTAAATCAGGTTACACCTATAAAATGACTTATGTAACAAGTGAGATACCTTCAAGAATGTTAAAATCGCCTCAAGAACAAGGTTATAGCTGTAGACTTCTGTTATAACAAAGAAAGTAAGGTTTTTGGTGTAGAAAAGAAGAATAACACATGACATAGCTTGTTTCGGGTAAGATGAGGCTTACTCTTTATGTGGTTCATGATTTGGTGGGTGTAGAGGGACAAAATGATCAGTAAATATTCGAACAAGGGATGTAGAATCTTGGACTTGCAAGAACCATGCCCAAAATCTCAGAAGATGTCACCTTCTTGCTTGGTTTAAACTTGGCTGATGCTAGTGTTGTTGTTATTCGAAGATTTGGTTGTGCGAGTGATGGAAACCATGTGTGTGTGTTTGTGTTACTAGCTAGAATTAAGCGAGAGAGAGAGAAGAGAGTGATAATGAGGGTTTAGTGTGTGTATAGAGATGGGAAAAGTGCATGAAATGGTAGTGGAGTAGAGGAGGGTGTGTGGTGAGTGGTGGAGAGGGGTGGTGCCAAATGGGGCGGCCAAATTTGGCTTGTAGTGGAAGATTTTAAATTAAATTTTTAAATGGTAATAATATTATGTAGTATAATTTTGTAGTATAGTGTAGTATATTGGGTGGTAATTTAGTTAGATGTGTTTTAAGTATCAAGTGTGCATGCATGCATTTTGGCCAAAAATTTGAGTTCATGCGCACCTTAGTTTCAAATTATGATTTAATTAGTGCATGGTTGACAAACTGACCTTCCCGGAACACTAAGTTTCCATATGGTAAAGCTTGAACTAGCTAAATCATCACAAAAAGACAAATGATATAACAAAAATGGTAACAACAATCAACAATAATAATGATCCTAATAATAATATAGGTAATGATATTAACATTAATATTAATTGAATAGGTAATGATGCAAGTTGATAAGGTTAGAATTATGACCTAGAGGTCAATTGTCACATTCTCCCATTGTTTAGAAAATTTGATTAGATTCGGAACCGGTGGGTTTGAAGAGGTTCGGATAACTCTTTCTCATTCATCTTCTCGTTCCCAGGTGAACTCAGGTCCTTGCCTAGAATTACATCTTACCTTGACCTTTGGTATGCGACTTCGTCTAAGTTTCAAGACTAGCCGGTCCTTGATCTCTTTGGGCTCTTCCACGAAGTTCAACTTGTCGGTTATCCTAGCTTCCTTCAATGGTATCTCCAATGTCTTGTCTAGGCACACATTTAGGTTTGACACATGGAAGGTTTCATGTATGTAACTTAACTCCTAAGGTAGCTTTAATTTATATGCCACGAGACCAACTCTTGCTAGTATCTCGAATGGTCCAATGTATCTCGGGCATAGCTTTCCTTTCTTTCCTAACCTCACGGTACCTTTCCACAGTGCCACTTTTAGCATTACCCTATCACCCACTTGAAATTCCAAAGGTTTTCGTCTTATGTCAGCGTATTTCTTTTTGATGGTCCCTAGCTGCTCTCAAGCGCTCCTTGATTTTAAATATCTTGTCGGTGTTATCCAACACGATGTCGGGTCCCATTACTTGGTTGTCACCGATCTCATTCCAGCTCAATGGTGATTTACATTTCCTACCATATAGGGCCTCAAACGGAGTTGCCTTTATACTTGCATGGTAACTATTATTATAGGACTATTCAAACCTTTGAAGATATGCTAAGAGCTTGCGTGATTGACTTTGGTGGGAACTGGGACAATTGTCTTCCTTTGGTGGTGTCTTCACTTCTTTGCTTCGGAAGACTTTGTCTTTGAAGCTTCAGAAGACTTCACTTTTGAACATGTCCTGTCAAAACATTTGAAGATCTTAGCAACTCCCCTTAGGTGCATCAACCTTAAATAAAACCTTACAAACTCCTCCTTGGTTAATGCTACCAAAATATTTGAAGATCTTAGATGTTGATGGTACTCATTATGATGATGACCATACCTTTCTTCATCAAATGGTCAGGATAACTCAAACGCTTATAGTATCTTGTCATATCAAATAGATCATGTAGAGGTTGATTGAACATGTCATGCCATGTATAGACATCCTTAATACCTTGATCTCTAATTACATGCCATCTTTCTGGATTATTAGAGTAAGTCCAGAACAAGATGGGTCATCCTAATGCAAGAGGAGCTGCTTGAATGGGAGTTCTTTGAGCTTCCTCTTGCTGCAGTTCCTTAGGATGTTCTGACATATCTTGAGGTCTGGAGGTGGATGACCTTGTCTTCTTCTTCATCTTTGACTTTGACTTAGAGGCCATCCATTTCCTCTTCTTTGAACTCTTCAACTGAGAAGACTGGCCTGCAACACCTTGTTGTTCTGTTTTTTCTTTCTTAGTTTGGTCTATCTCCCTCACAGGTTTAAAAGGAGAGGGGGTTCGACCCTCCTGTGGATCAGAAGATGAAGCTAGCTTATTCTCAATAAGAGGTCCAAATTGTGTTATCTCAAAAGGTTCAACCTTAACATACACTTCTTGAGGTGCTTGACTTGGTGGGGAGTGTAAATCAATAAGCTCTCATCTTTTAATCTTCTGCTTGATCACCCTTATGTGTTCATCCATGGTGGATAGAGACATAGGGCCAAACCTCCTTCTAGAGAATCCATACAGCTTCAAGAAGCTCATCATCCTTTGCCTATCAATAGACTTCTTTTGACTCTTCTGGATAATGGCTCTTGCTTTGGCTGCTTCTTCCTAAATTTTCATCTTTGTACCCTTTGGCTATTTGAGTACTTGAAGTTCAAGTTTTTTGAGGTACTCAAACTCAATATACTCAAAGGGCAAGGGAAGAAGTGCAGCTGCATGGTAGAGACATGTGGCACTCAGGCACTTGATCATGTTTTTACCTGTCAGCTTCTTTATCTACCAAAGGTTCTTGTGTTGCTACAGTCTCTTGCAAAGGGCTTTCTTTAACTGGAGAGAGAGAGTAGGAACATATTTGTAGAGTCTTCTTAGTCTCTTTTCTTCTTTGATTTGAAGGAGCAACCTTGCATCCTCTACTTCCTTTCTCTCTCTTGACATTTCCATGTCTACCAATTCATTTAATTCATCTAAGGGGAAAGAGTTGATTTGATCGAGATCATAGTTCCTGGTCTGTAAGTGAGAATCCTCACAACCCTTAACTCATCATATTGAGTATTAGGTTTGGGGGTAGCCTTGATTACAGCTTGCATGAAGCCTGAAGACCCAATGGAACTATCTCCCCTTAGCTTCTTCTTCCATTCCCTCTCCTCCTCCTCAAATTGCTTTAGAGTCATTTTCGTTTTACCTTTGTCACCCATAGACCTTTATGTTGGATTCTTTATGCCCAAGACACATAGAACATTGATGTGGTTAATACGTTATGATGCAAGTCAGGTCATACCCAATAACAAGCTTAGCAAATGCCAATTATTATTTAATGATGATATGATCATGCAATTAAATAAATACACCAATTCAGAAAATGGGTTTTCTAAATAAGTTGCATATGAGATTGAACAACTTATATGGATATTTTGTTCATGGATATTATTTGTAATGTTGTTTAATTTAGTTAAATAACATCAAATAATAAAAGTGTGTATGTGTTATATAATTAAAAGGTTAATTATATATCTATTTTAAACAACTAGTTTATAAAATATTGGAGATTGGTTTTG
>BJCM01167417.1:0-13670 GCA_018326385.1 Flaveria bidentis | reverse complement strand
TTAAGTAATATGAGTAATATAAAGTAAATCATAACTAAAAAGATAGGTTGAACTTTTGGTGGTTTGAACATTGACTAACTCGTTAAAACGGGTGTTCGGTTTTACTCAGTTTTTACCCGAAACTTGGGTTCAAGCCAAGATTTATTCTACACCTCCATATCAACCATATAATAACTAAAATATCAAGAAAAAACTCAGATCTAAAGTGTTTGATGTAACATGGTTGCTTAAAAGTTATTTAAAGTGCTTAAACGAGCATTCGGTTTGGTTCAGTCTTTGACTCGGTGTGAACCCGAGGATGGTTACCACATGTCCAAAACCATTGAACTAAAAATAAGATAAAACTTCCAGATCTAAACTCAAACAAGAAAGTTAAGTGAGTAAACTTCCCGAAAACGACCCAAACGGGTCTAAAATGCATAAATATGAGTTTGAATGCCCACAAGACTTAAATAAAGATGAAAATGGTTTTGTAAATATAAAATAACTTAGAAAAACTAAAAATATCCAAAATTACATACCCGAAATGATTTGAACTGCAAGATTCGGTTCCGTTGACTTTTTAAAGTCAAACTTAAGCAAAACTAGCTAGAACAACTTACAAGATCAAAAATTTTGAGAGAAGAAGATGAAAATGTGCAGTTGAAATGGTTGAGAATGAGTGGTATTTATAGGGAAAGATTAGAGTTTGAGGAAATGGGTAATGCGTTTGTCCGGTGGGTAAAAGGGTGCACTTTGATTCTTTTATTTAAAATTAATTTTGATTTAAATAAATTATGACTAGGTATAAAGACATGTTTGGAGGGTTCTAGAATGATTGTGGGTTAAGTCTTGGTTGGTTTCGATGGTTAAAATACGAGTCCGGACTTTAAACGAACAGAAAACGTTAAAAAAACTGATTTTGCTGAAACGAACTGTAGGTCACGCCACGACAAGTATGAAACATGATTACAACATAAAATCTATCATTTTATTAATATTCAAAGATCCAAAGACCAAAACGAGTTGGGTTTACAATACAGAATAACAAATACAAAGCTAGTCGAAATGACGAATGTCACATTAAAACTTCGAGTTATGTTAAATTTATATTTAATCATCTCAACAGTTGTTTAAATTTTATTTTTAATCATCCGCATTATGTTAAATTTATATTTAATCATCTTAACTTTTTTAAGTTTTATAGATAAGTTTTCGAGTTATGTCAAATTTGATTTTAACCAATTTGCAATAGATCTTGTTAATGAAAATAAATTCATGGTTTACAGATTTGATATTTCTCTTCATCGTCTTGATGTTTATTTTTTATAGTGGGTTTTTATTACATTTTTATTAGTGTTTCACACGTAATATTTTTCGGATAGCTAGCACTAACGCATAATAATCAGAATTATATATTTTAATTTTTATAATTCTCATTGCATAGCGTGGATACAACACACTAATTGCATAAAATAGGGTCAATGACTTAATGAATAGAAATATAAATATGAGCCCAAGCCTATAATCTCTTTGTTGCCAACTTAAGGCCTAACTTAAAAACCTAGACGAACCCAACAGGCCCTAGGTGGGAACTTATTTCTTAATACATACAATCTACAACGCACCCCTGGCTAGTAGGTGCTTGTGGAATACTTTAAAGATGACCAAACGAATTTCTTCACGTTGTTAGGTGTACCGTTTTTCTTCAAGTCTATAATTTAAGAGCATGTTTGGGTAATGGGAAATACATAAGCAGTTATAGATAAAATGACTTGTTAACTTACGACTTTTGGAAGATGAGTTTTTAAAAAGTGTTTGGATTAGCTTATGAGGTGGGAAAACTAGTAAGTTAATAAAAAAAATTTCTAAGTATTTAGATATGCTTATTCATGTAAAATGGGTAATGAGGGTTTTGTGTGGGATAGTGTGGAATAAGGAGAAGTTGTTTTGATAAGTTGGGGAAACCCAACTTATGAATTACTTCTGTTCAAGCCAAGTTGACAAGTTAAAATGAGAAGGACTTATGTCTTTGCCAAACACACTTTGGGATGTATACGAACTTATGGCTAAACCATAAGTCATAAGATGATTCTAATAAGCTTAGTCAAACACACTTTAAATATGAAGATACACATAAAAATCATAAAGATACTTTTTACAGGTGTACAATTAAATTTTAGGTCTTCAAACTTTTGCTTGAACTTTAATATTCCAAGCCTTAAAGTATAAGATTTAAGCGTTTTGGATCCGAAATTTTATGGTAACATTTAATTTGTGATAAGTTTTTGACAACACAGCAAATTTCTTCTTTTAATCAACTAAAACTGAAGACTATACTAAATACAATAAATTTGAGGATATACATTTCATGTTGAACACTTGAACTAATGATTTATATTCTGTTTCGATAATATTTTATATTTCTTTGGAGATTAAGGCATGGTAATGTGTTTGTTAATGTATATAGCATGCAAGTTGTAACTTCAATGTCAACGCTTATGCGCTACTAAATTCCTTAGAATATTTCCTTCCTTATTTATATATTAAGCATTAATAAAACGAGTAATTTAGTTAAAATGGTAACTTATATAAAACTGAACCAGGTGTTACGGTGACCATCCTATTTCTCTACTTTGGAAGATAGTGTTCAATTGTGTTAAAAAGTTGAAACCTCTATGGTCAAAACATAATTAAATTTCTAAAACTATACTGTAGCTAATGTTTAGTTCTGATATAAGGTATAATAACAATCATTATAGTATAAAAGTTTAAATACTCATGTGTTATACGATTTAAAATATAAAACTATATAATAGATATTCTATATATGTATAATCTAATATGCATTGTACATAACAATATTATATATAACAAAAGTTAATAACTATTAAGACAATTATGCTATTAACATAAATGAAGTTTTTAGTATGGATGATTATAATGATATCATTATTTAAGATTGTCACAATAAAATGTTATATATAGTTACAAACGTAACATATAATAATAATAATAATAATCAAATCGGTACTTATTAATAAAACAATAGGTTTAGTGTCATGTGACATTCTATAATTTATATTTATTAATAAAATAATAACTTTAGTGTCACGTGATATTCTTTATGTCTCTACTTTATTCAATTCCTGCTAAAATATGTATTTATTTTTAGTATTAGTATAGGTTCATTTAACTAAGAGTCAATTTCTGATAAAAAAAAATATTTAGGGAAAATTTTGAAATGTAACATTTAATTAGAGCATATTTTCTCAATATTTCTTTTTTCTTCAAATAATTCATAAACTAAAAGTGTAGAAATCATTTATGAAATCGATTCATTAATTGTGTGTTTTCATTAAATACTCGGTTTATATTCGAATCTTGGAAAAAGTTACGTGATTTTTTATCGACTTCTCTTCATTTTAAAGGAATTCATGGTATCATTTTTGGAAATGAAATCATACCTGATTTTAAAATATTTCTGAAATCCCACATTTACGACACTCACGAGTTGCCTTTACAAAATCTAATGTTTTGATGTATCTAAAAGTAATATTCCAAATCACATTTTATTCCATGGTCGACTTTGAAACTTTGAGACAAAATGATTTCATTTAAATTAAAAGAGACACTTGTTGTTAGCAGTGTGTTTGCAATAACAATAACAAAAGCCACGACCAATCACTATTCAAAGTTGGTTTGTTTTAAATAAAGATCATGATCAACTCTATGTTGCATATCTCAAGACACTTGTTGTTAGCGGTGGATCTATGTTGCAATGAAATATTATTTTTCATATTGAATTTAATTTGTTTATTACTTAAAGTTTTTATTTATAAGTTTATTTTATTTCATATTATACATTATTTAGATGTATTAACATTAATTGAGAAAACCTACTAATATTGGATGTAACTAATATTAAAAATTATATATAAAAATTGATATATAAAATATTGTCAACAACATAATAACTTACGAAAATTTTCAAACAACAATAATATTTTTTGTATTAAACTCGTGTGTTACACAAGTTTTTAGCCTAGTCATATATATAGTATGAAGAAAGAAATTTAAATACTTAAAATCATGCACGTTAATTTTGAAATAAAATATACATTTATTATTTTTGAACAGTTATTTTAAAATGATTACTTAAAAGTAAATATCATATATTTATTAGTAATAGTTATTAATATTGAAATCTGTTAAAATATGTAATAATATTAAAAGTATATAAGAAAAAGTAAATATTATTAAGTGATGGAGTGATGGAGATGATGACACGATAAATGCGACGGCTAAGTGAACATACTATTAATGAGCCATGTGTACAAATATTTATTCTTTTTTATTGATTATAGTCTAGTATTAAATCATGTGAACAAATAGTTATTCTTTTGTTATTAATTGTTATAGATGGATTATAGATTATAAATAATAGGTTATAGATAATTTTTTGGTTTTAGATTTGCTATACTTTGTCTTTATATATGCAACATGCTATTTTCATTTATAAGAAATGAGCAGCTACATATTTTATTGTAAAAGTTAGTAATCACTAATGAAATAATTGTCGAAGATCCATCAGAACAAAATTCTATCGATCATTGATCTCTTGGTAAATGAAGCATTTGTTAGTGATATGGTTCGTATAAACTGCTTGTAAAACCCATTTTGTCCGTCCGTATTACTTTTAATGGTCCCATAGTAAACTCTGTGAGTGATCTATGACTAAATACACATTACCCATGCCTATTTTCCCCACCATCAGATATTTTATATGTTTTTTTCCTTCCCAATGTTTTATATATATTTTTTATTTTCAGGGATTAAAGCATGAAATGTGTTTGGCACTCCAATATTATATTTCCATTGGCAACGTCTTTTCTTTGCATATTTCCATGTGGCTGACATTCTAAGAGATTCGATTGTTAGATTTTAAGCTATACACATTAATTATCTACACCTATAATTATATGGAACATAATTTGAAATATAAACCCTGAAAAATGGATATCACTAAATTTATATTTGTCCTCAAGTAGACAATTGAAGTGGTAATTAAGATGTCTTCCATGAATATAAAAAAAACTATTGGTTTAAATCATGTAAATGACAAGTATTAGAGTAGGTTAGAAGTAGTTTAAAAAAAGCTAAATTGATCGTTTTTATGTTTGAAATTTTTTTTGTTTGTTTATAAATTAGTAGGCATTCTCTTTTTTTTTTTCTTTTTTTAATGTTGATCATGTGCAAATCGTATCTGTTGACTGACGAATATGGAATGTACAACGCATATTTAGCAATAATCATGAAGTTGATTAAAATATAAAGACTGACAACATCTATGACATATGCAAATTACATTGTCTCTCAACCTTAATATAAAGTGAACCATTGATCGCAGAATTCAAATATCCTATACAAACAAGTTTAACTAGTGAAAGAATAATATATCCTATCAAAATGGCCGCTTACAAGCACTCATTTGGTGCTTTTGTGATCCAAATAATGGTTCTAGCACTCATCACTTTACATGCACATGGCCAAGGGTTCAAAGTAGGGTTTTATGAGAAATCATGCCCACAAGCAGAAAAGATTGTAACTAATGTCATTAAGGATGTTATGGCTGTAGCTCCATCTCTTTCTGGCCCTTTGTTGAGAATGCATTTCCATGATTGCTTCATTAGGGTTTGTAACATTTTATATTATCATAAGATTTCAGTTGTCTAGCTCACTACTAGGAAAAACCTTCCCTACAAAAATTACCAAAAAAGTTAACTGTCAGAACTTGCTTCGAATCTATGACAGCTTTGTATCAAAAGGAAAACCCTAAACACTTTTTCCACAACTTGGTACAATAGAAAAATCCCTACAGGATCATTTTCTACTAGTGGCTTCTCAATTCACTTATCTTGTCAATTATATGTGTATACATATTTATTATATCGACTTTGCGGTTCTAGGGTTGCGATGGATCGATATTATTGGACTCTCCAACAAATCAATCAGAGAAATTCGCAGCACCGAATCTCAGCCTAAGAGGGTTTAATATCATCGATAGGGTGAAGGCGGCGTTAGAAACCGCCTGCCCTGGCATAGTTTCTTGTGCTGACATTGTAGCTCTAGTCGCCAGAGATGTTACCGTTGCGGTAGATTTATCCACGTCACAAATCTAATTCTGAAACTTTCATTTTCGTGATGATAATGCATGGTAAGTTATAAGATTATAATTTCTTATCCTAACAATACTCTTTTCTTAACAGACAATGGGGCCATTTTGGGAGGTCGAAACGGGCCGACGAGATGGAATGGTGTCATTAATTAGCGATCCTATAAATCCTGTTACAGGATTGCCACCATTTACTGCAAACATCAGTGCTTTGAAACAATCATTTGCACTTAGAGGACTAAACACAAAAGACCTTGTTGTTCTATCCGGTACCTCCTGAATTAACAATATATTTTCATTCAAGTGAGTTTAATTCCATAAACCGTAATATTGTAGTTCATCATATCAATAAGCGTGTGTTTGATCATTATGTAGGAGGGCATACCATAGGGATGTCTCATTGCACATCATTCGACAGCAGGCTCTACAACTTCACTGGGAGAGGGGATACCGACCCCACAATGGACCCAAACTACATTGCAAGATTGAAACTCAAGTGCAAGCCGCGAGACCAAACTACATTAGCTGAGTTGGACCCAGGGAGCTTCTTGACATTTGATGACTCTTACTTCAAACAAGTGATTAAGAGGAGGGGGCTTCTTGAATCTGATGCAGCCTTGCGTAATGACCCAGAGACTAGTGCGTACATGGTTGAAGCTACTAGCCGCGGTTCCACTTTCTTCGAAGATTTTGGTGTGTCTGTGGTTAAACTGGGTAGGATTGGGGTTCTTACAGGTTCTCAGGGTGAGGTTAGGAAACTTTGCAGCAAAACGAATTAACCTAGGCTCTCTTTTAAAAAAAAAAGAACTAAAATAAAACCAAGAACTTCTCCTTTGTTGTATCGAGTTTAATCTTACTAATACAAGCATAAGCCCATGTACAAGTTTGTATTCATTCTGGAATTTTGTTTTTTTTCCTTTGTTTTCGATGTATTACTTGTTTTGTATAAATCGGGCTTTATGCTCACTAAATTGAAACATATATTTATCAATGGTTTACGTATATACTTGATGGTTACTTACGTTCAAATATGTTACATGAACAATTAAACAAAAGAGCATCACTGACTACGTTTCAGTAGTCGTCCTTGGCCATATGTGCTTACAGATGAAATCTGTTCAGTAACCATCTATACATACAGAAAACGGGTATGGATAATCTCAGTTGTGAAAAATCACAGATTAAATGTACCGAAGGATCATCGAGGGCTGCAAATGCCAATTACCGACAACATTTGTAATTAGGGTCCTTGGTGGTTAAATCAATGGAACATGCCTTCGGTAATAATTAATTATAATCTTATCTGATAATCTAATAAAAGAAAATATTTGCTGTCGTATTCTCACATTCATTCCATCATATGTCAATATCTGAGTCACATTTGATAATCATATCAAATGCTATTGATATTTATTATATACTTTTAAAAATATAAAACATATTTTGGTATATATTAAAAACATATTTCTCTTTTTATTATAAGCCATAATTGTTTCAAAACAAAGCTTCATAAAATATAAAGATTTTTTTTACCTAAGTTAGTTAATTATATGTGTATTTAAATTAATTAGTAATTATTATTATTATATTTATATTCAAATCGTGTATTACATGAGTTTTTAAAAGAGTATATAATAACTAATAAATCATCTATCATAAAAACAAAAATGGTAATTGGGCTAAATGAGCCAAGGATTCTATTACAGTCGGTTTTTGGGTGGTGTGTTTCACTTGTAGCGGTGGGCGGGCTGGGTAACCAACACTATCTATATTATAAAATAGTCAAAGTTGCAGAAGAATTATTCCAATCTTTCGAAGCTGAGATACAAGTTGCGGAAGGGTTATACTCTTTGTTTGATAATCTAATTATCATAGATGCAATCCTTGAATAGTGAGGACTTTCTCAACTTACCTCTCACTCAAACACCATCATCACCACATGCTCCAATTACCACCCACCAACCTGAAACCTCTGCACAAGAACCTCCAAAGTCTCAAACTTCGAAAGACATTAAAGGAAGTAGGAAGTTGACTGCGAAAGAACTTACAGAGGAGGAAAGGTTGGAGAAACAAAGAAGAAAAGGTAGACTCCCCTCTGGTAAGCTACTAGTTGCAAGTAGCAAAGCAACTCTATCCAACTAGGAGGCTATCAACAATCAAAGAAGGGTGGAGATCATTGATAAACTTGTCAATTTTGGAGTTGCTAGTGAAGAGGTGCTCTTTTTACCACTTCAGGAGCTGATTAAGTTGGAAAGGCAACCCTTCTGTGAAAAGAACAAGAAGAATCAACAAGGTTGGCCTTAGAGGAAGAATGGTTGAGAAAGAAAGAAGAAGCCGACCAACAACTTAGGAGTGAAAGGATAGCTTTACTAAGCTCTAAGGGATCCCCTTATAATAATGATACGATCTTGTAGCTTTTCAAGAAAGAACAAGATCAAATGGACAAACAGAGAAAGAAGGTTGCGAGGGAAAAGGTGAAAGAAAAGAAGAAGAAAGAGGAAGAAGCTCAACTTGTGACTGTCAAGAAGATGGGTGATAAAGCCTAGATGAAAGATTATCTCAGGGCCCATGGCTTCTCAGGCAGGCTAGTTAGCCCCATGTCTGGAAAGACCCTGCAACGACATGTTAGTGACATCAAGGCTGACAATCACTCAGGAAGAAAGAAAGATATGTACAAAATAGTACAAGGAATGACTTCTAAATCAACACTAATCCCACAACGACAACATGAACCTATTCATTTCCCTTTCCCCATCAAAACCGAGCCAACCTTTGAGCCATACACTCCTGAACCTACTCCATCATCCTTACACTCTTTCATACTAATTCCATCAAAACAACCACCTCCACTACATATCCTTAAACCTATAACACTCTCCAGAACCTAAACTTCATCTACCAAACAACCACCCAAGTCATCCTCTCAACCATCAAAACCTCTTTCCTTAAAAGAATTCAAGGAGATCAAGAGAAAGCTCATCAACTGCATCACTTTGAGCAATATCTCTTATGAGAAGTGGTCCATCAAACTAACCTTCATTGATGGCTCCTCATGTTCCCTCTTAAGAAAACAGTTATTTGATCTACTTAGAGATACACTGGATCATGCCTTAAAACTTTTGGCAACCAACTCTGACTCCATTGGAGAAGAAAAGAAGATGCTGAGAAGGAGACTGACGACTCTACTGGATATTAGGAAGGGAGACAAGTTACCATCTTAACCACTCATTCAATGACTCTTCTCATAACTTTGTTGTGTAATGAGAGAATGGTGAAATCAACAGGCTCAATGCCTCTTCTCTACTACACTCAAGCAAATTTGACATTACTGAGTTAGCAGAGAAACCATTCTTTAATCCCTCTAACTCTAAGGTAGTTGCTGACATCAGAAATCATCTGACCAATCTTCATCTGGCCGAACTAACTCCAAAGGCCAAGATTGAAGAAGAGTTTAAGCTAAGAGAGAAGGTTGAAAAGGAAGGGTTAGCAACCAAAGGAAAAGTATTTCTTTAAATAGTTGTAGGCCCTAAATTGAAATTCTGTTGGACCCTAAATGGATCATACATGCTAACTTAAGTGGTGGGTTGATGTTTGTTCTACTGGAAATCCCAATAGTCTAAGAACCAATGCGGATAAAGAATATCCGAAGAATACAAGTGTCGACTAACCTCATTTGTATATGTGAAAGACATAGAACAAATGTTGACAAGTGTATGTTCTTCGGTATTAACAAATGCGGATAGCCGGAAACAAATTGTAAGGATTAAATGTAAAGGCTGATGCAACCCAAACACCCAATGTCTCTCCTGTATGCATGCACAAGTGAACTGAAGTAGAATGCTTCATAAATTTCACACCAGTATCATCAAAGACACTAAGTGTGAAATCTTCCAAAACCAAGACCAATATCTTCTGAAGCCAAAGATGAAGTCTTCTGAAGCTTCAAAGACAAAGTCTTCTGAAGCCGACACTTGAAGACAAATTTCTTCTGAAGGCTTTTAAACATATGCTTTATCTAATGTACCTTTTACATAAAGCTAGACCCCTTTCTGCTGCAACTCTGTAAAGTCACTAACTTTCATAAGTTGGTGAAAAGGTCCATGCTTTTGATAACTATACATTGAGATCTTGAGTTTGTAACTTTCTACTTTATGTACTTTATCATTTTTGTAATATATTAGGATGTGAGCTATGGCATGTCATAGTCACTAGTCAAAAAGCAATCTGCCTTGTGACTCTACATTTGATTTTGTTTGTTGTCTAGTCAATTGTATCTTGCTGGCCTTCAAAGTATGCCCGGCTGTAGGATGTAGTATATGTATCTCAAGTACTTGTAACTTTCTTATATGCTTTTGTAATATTTGTAATAGAATTTGAGAGGCAATATACTGTAATCTTGAAAACCAATTACTTGTGTGTTTCGCTATCTTGTCTGTCTCATATTTACTTGTGTTCTTAGCATCTTTACAAAAGGTTAACCAGTTCCATATTTGATCTGTTAAGTGTTCTTAGCAACTCTGTTCACTGTGTTGTTGTGTTGTAAGTGCATACCCTTCACTGGTCCTACAATTGGTATTTGAGCATTCCAGGCTCTTGATATAATATCTCACCATCTTAAGATCCCTCACACACACAAAATACTTAAGATCCCTCATACACATAAAATACTTAACATCTCAAATGGTAGCTATTTCTAAATCTGACATGGAAACTAGAACCATGAAAAAGCCCCCACTGATCACTCTTGATTACTTTGACACTTGGTGCCAAAGAATAGAAGGCTTTATCAAGTCTCTAGACTAAAGAATGTGGGTGTCTATTGTCAATGAACCTTACATACCAAGCACCTCTTATGCTGCAAGAGATGGTATGATCCCTAAGATTGTGGTTAACTACTCAAATGAAGATAGAAAGAGAGTAGAGATTGACCAAAAGGCCATGACAGCCCTTCAAACTGCTCTTCCAAAATCTATGTACAGAGGTTTCAAGAAATGCAAAACAACTAAACAACTGTGGGATGCATTGAAACTAATGTATGAGGGTTCCTCTAAAGCCAAGGAGAACAAAAAGGATCTCCTAAAGCAACAATTTGAAAATTTCACCTTTAAAGCAGGTAAGACCATGACTCAACAATACTTCAGGTATGTTGAGATTGTGGATACCCTTGTGGATGGTGGAGTAGCTCTTGAGAACAAAGATATTATAAGGAAGTTCATGTCCTCTCTTCCTAGGCAATGGACACACTACTATGTTGTTATCAAGAGAACTGAGAACCTGAAGACTCTCACCTTGACAGAGTTGTATAGGATTCTTAGTGGTTACCAGATGGAGATGAACATGAAAGGTTCATCTGGCAACTCCAACAATCAAATAGGTTCAGCCCTTCATGATGTTGAAAGGGATAGCATAAAACCCCAACATCATCTCATATGCTACCCTGACAACTCACAAAAGGATGCTTTCATCACCTTCCCTAAGACACCAAAGGAGAACTATACTCAAGGAAGCCCATTCCAAGAAACAAGTTCTTCTCAAGCCTTTATGTCTTCTGATGAAAGTTGTGGTAGCTTTCTATTCACCCTTGACGATCTGGACTGTGGAAAGTTTGGACTAGACAAAAGCAAAGTCAAAAGTTACAACTGTAACTTGATGGGTCACTTTGCCAGGGAATGTAAGGCACCTAGAACAAATGGTGGCCAAACACAATCCAGACCAAACTACACTAGTAAAGTCACCCAGAATGAGAAGCCAAAGCAGCAAGCTGCAGTTGCTATTGAAGAAAGAGGCTTTGACTGGAGCTTTGGAAGATGCATCTCTAAACCAAGCATTAATGGCAAACCATGATAAAGCAAAGATATTGGAACATCTCTGTACTCCTAAATGTATTGCTAAAGTCAACCGATACAGGTCCTACAATTTAGAAATGAGATCTAATTTTGAGTCCTTAAATATGTTAAAAGTTGATTTTAAAAAGGCTGAATATGACAATAAGCTAAAGATTAAGGACTTAGAGAAAACAATTTCTGTTCTAAAACATGAGCACACCAATTATAGGACTCAGATCAAAGATCTTATAACTAAGTTGACTTAATGCCAGGTTGAGCTTGTGATTAGCAAAGCTAGGGCAGAAAGTTGTGTTCTTGAAGAAGAAACCTTCAAGAGCATGATATCCTCATCCCTGCATGCCAAGGTATGTTATCAAAATAAGCAGGGACTAGGATCTAGTGAGATAGCTCCTCTACACATAATCTTGTCTGTAAGATCACCTAGGTATGGAACTTATGAATATGAGCTTCCTCTCATGGTCCCTTTGAGTAAAGAGGATGAAGAAGTGATAGTGAAGAATTCCTCTGAGAAGAGTGAAGAGGATGATTCTACGTAGGGTCACTATCCTTCTGAGGAGAAAAGGAAGACTGTGATGACCAAGTGTATGAGGAAGAACTTGACCAGAAAGAGCAAGAGAATAGCTAGGAAGGCTCAAGAGATCAAAGCCACTTTTGATTCTAGGCAGAAATAAGTTTTTATCTTAACAGGATTTGAAGTGATTAAGACTGAAGATATCAACCTAAACTCTTCTACCAAGAGTTCTGGTTCATGTTTAATTCATCTCAGCACCAATAAGAGGGCTAATCTGTTGTGTACCACTGCTACACAGTCTGGACCATCCAACTCCAAGAACAGTCCTCAACCCAAAAGGACTATCCTAGCATCTACAAAGATGAAGGTGGAGAAGGGATGTGATCAAAGTCAACCTTGTTCTCAAAAGAAGGCTCTTTGGAAGAAAAAGGTGGAATGTGTTATATGTGAAAGTACCTCTCATCTTGCTGAGGATTGTACATACAATCCAAGAGGTACTCTCCATATGACCAAAAAAGAGGCTGCTAAGAGCACCAAGAAGATTTCAGCTTTGGAAGGAAAATTTGTTTCCTTCGAAAGATCCAAAATAAAGAAGAAGGCAAGTGGAAAATTGCCTACGGAAGAAAATTTGGTCTCGGAAGAAAGGAATACTTCCAAAGCACTAAAGTCTGCTGTAGTGTCTACAGAATCTTCCGGAGGTCCAGTCATAAAAACTTCTGAAGTCTTAAAAGCTTCTGAAATGTTGAAGGTCAAGTCCAAACTTCCAAAGTTGGTGTGGAAGTCAAAGAAAGACCAAGTGACTGAATGTTCTCCATCCGCAACATCACAAGATCCTCAAAGCACCATTATAGGATTTATTACTGTTACATTACCTTCTACTTCTTTTTATGAGCCCAAGACCAGTAAGGCTTGGGTTTCCAAATGTAACTAATCATTTTCGTTATGCAGGAATAGCTCAAGACAAACAAGAATGTCTGGATCATTGATAGTGGTTGTTCCAGGCACATGACAGGAAATAGGTCACTACTCTAGAACTTTGAAAGAATTGATGGAGGGCCAGTTTCTTTTGGAGGAGATGAAGGTGGTTACATTTTTGGAAGGGGCAAGGTCACAAATGGTAAGCTCAGCATTGAAAAGGTAAACTTTGTCAAGGAGCTTG